>CAKNWV010000020.1:0-11741 GCA_932074545.1 Andricus pictus | reverse complement strand
TACCTTGATGATTCGAATGTTCATTAGTCCTCCCAAAATTTGCCAGAAGGTCCTGTGTTTTGGGCGGCATTCCTAATGACATTTGTGCAAAAAGAAAAAAAATTATGAGTTTGTAATGTAAACAATCTATTAAAAATAGTAAAATCAGAATTCGATTATATCATTTTATTCCTTATAAGTCAATTACAACCTATCAAAATTCCCGGTATAGTGATTTGCTACGAAGTAAAAAATACGAATATCTGTTTAGGATTTAAATTATACTTAAATATCAACATAAGTTGTAAAATCAGTTTGACAAGAAGTTCTTAAAGATATATAATTTTTTTAATGAAAAAAAATTTTTTATTGTAAAATGATTAGTAAAAGAATGCGATTATTTAAAGCTTTCAACTTTATTTGAATAATTATACAAGGGTATTATAAAGATTTTATTCCGGTTACACCTTTACAAACATAATGTATTTGTAAGTCATTATTTCAAAATAAGGAATTAAGAAGGTGCTTATTTTAAAAACTGATTCAAATACCCCGCAAATCCTGCATTTTGTCAGATTTTCCTCGTAAAAGATATTTTATTTTATCGAGAATATATAAGATTGTCAAAGTTTTGAGTTAAAACAATATTTTTTTTATATTTCGCCTTCGAAAATTGAAAATTCGTAAAGAGCGATCAAAATTGATTCTTGTGAGGTAAACAGTTTCCGATGAAAAAAACTATAAAACACTGATTAATATAAGAAATTTCCAAAAATCTGTCTAATTATTATGATACTCAAGTATCAAACAAGTTATATCAATAATAATAATTGCTTATTATCAAAGAGTTTACATAATACTTTATCTTCATTGTTGTATAATAGATGTTCCAACGTACTTACTATAAAAAAATTATATTTATTATTCCTTACTTACCAACAGAATTAAGAATAACGTCAAAGGTCAAGACTAGAGTACAAATGATCCTCATTTTTCGAAAATGTGTTAAAAACTGATTTAAGCAGAATTATGAGAATGGCGTAACTAATGAATTATCAGATATTTCGCGTGTATACAGTGTTCTGAGACATTTGTGTTTTTCCCCTTCCCGAGCATAAATCGCGTATATAGAGTATTGTGTGGGGCTTGGTGACATGACTAATTTTAATCAGTGTCACCTCATAAATTTAGTAGAAGGTAACCTCTCGCACGTATATAATTATTATACCTTGAGAGATTCAGATAATTTATGTTGAAAGTAAGCGGTACGAAAAATCACTGATGACACTGGCTAAAGATAACATTTGGAAATCTTAATAAAATTTTCGGACTGACTTTTTATAGCCCGATATTTACCCCGCAAATGCTTGGAGGCGACTATTCAAGCATCTATTTGGTTCCTGACGTCAAGCACCACCCAACCTGCCCCTAAAAAACTCCCTCTATTGCTTCGTCTGTGCTATAGGAATTCAGACCTACTATTTATGGAACAGACCCTGTATTTTCTTTAAATTTGTGATTACTTGTAAAAATGTTTTAAAAGTTTTCTAATTCTAGGACAAACCTATAATTCCTAACTAGAAGTGGTCAAAATAAGTTTAGCAGAAACTCCAAGTTTTTGCTAAGATCTGGAGAGTTTTACAAAGTTTTACAACTACGTAATTTTTTTTTTTTTTTTGTTTGTTAAAGATTAATTTCTTTTATTGAAAATTTGGTTATTCCATTTCTGCTCGAAAATTTGTCTTTTTTACTTAAAAATTCTTTTTCAGCTATTTGTTCAAAATTTATATTTGCGTGTTGAAAATTTAATTGTTTTATAGAAAATTCTTTTCCTTTGCTTGAAAATTCAAGATCTTGAAATATTTTTACTTTGTTGACTGAATAATCCTTGTTAATTGAAATTTTTACTATTTGTTAAACATTCACTTTTTTGTTGAAAAATAGTTTTTTAATGGTTGAATTTAACTCAAATTAGGTTTTAAAGAAAGCAGCAATTTTGATAGAAAGCAGATCAAATCGCCAAAATTATGATTTTCGTATAGCTTAAAATAATGTGCCCAAAATTATAGATATATTATATTATTATATTCACCAATGGAATTGAGGATAACCGCCAAGGATAAGACAAGCGTATAAAAAATCCTCATATTTTCTATTTCCAGGAAAAACTGATTACTGTTGAAATCGAAAACTTGATTAACAATGTAACTGCTGAATATTTCAGTGTTTTATTCCATGATATGATACATATATCGTATAATCTTTATCTCATAGATTGTAGACGTCGAGTTAGACCTTCTGAGATATTTACATTTCATTGGAGCCACGTTCGAGGAAAAAAAATGTAAATACTAAATTCGTTAAAATTTTTATCGCAATTTATATAATATTTTACGCCTTAGCGAAAACCATCGTATTGCCCACAACCAACTACAACTAATGGATGATTGCTAATACGCTAGAGTTGATAAAGGACCCCACATCAATTGTACAAAAAATGGCTCTTTATCAAGATGTCTGATTATAAATTTTGTTTATAAATTTAGAATCAGCAAATCATTTCTGTCAGGATTTTTTAAACATACTTTAAATTTAAAGCAAAAAATTGACATTTTTAAAAAGGAAAATAATGGGAGATTTTTCAATGTAATTTTTTTGGTCGAAAATCACCTTACAATAAATGTGGAAAACATCCCCTAGCAGAAAAAGGTATTGAATTAATTTCAACAGTTATCTTAACATCCTTCAAACATTCATACAAAGAAATCTACATTTCCTGAGTACCGAACTCACAGGAGATTTTTCGGTTATACTGTTGGTGTTGGAAATCAATTCACATTAAATGAGAAAAACATTTTTTAGCAGAGAAAGTGTTTGAATGTATTTCAAGGATTGTTGTAACATTTCTTAAACATCCAAGCAAGAAACTTAAAATATACTTTTTAATACATTTTAAATAGTGTTTTAACAACTCTTAAACATTACAGGAGAGAAAAAAACATTTTCTATCAACCAAAATCACTCAAAATTTTTTGGATTATTCTATTAGTGTCGGAAATCAATTCACGATAATCTTGGGAAATATATCTTAACAAGAAACTAGCATTGCCTAACAGCAAATGTCACGGAAGAATGTTTATTATACTAATGGGGCCGGAAAATAATTCACAATAGACGGTCAAAACATATCCTATCAAAAGAAGTCGAAAAATTAATTTTAAGGGTTGTTTTAAAATGCCTTAAAGTTTCAAGGTAGGATATGAAAATTTCCTGCAATCAAATTATCGAAAATACCTCTTAACGTCACGACATTCGTGAGTATGAAAAACGACTAATCTGTATGGGTTTTAAGTAATGCTCTGAATATATACTTTTCGAGCACTCGAATGTCTTCAAGAGCTCGAACTTTCCGACCTGCTCGAAAGTTTCAGGTTCTTGAAACTCTTGAAATTAACAAGAATTTTTTCAAACCCGATACTAAGAGGTTTTTTTGGATTGCTAAAAGCTGTTTTGAAATGAAAATTATAAATTCAAGATTTTTTACCCAAAACGATGACCAAATTCTGTAAAAATTCAATAAACTGACGATATCCCTGAATATAATACATTTCTTCAAAATTTACGATCAGAAGATAAAAAAAACTCTAGTATACTGAGTCTCACGGAAATCCGTCAGTTTATTAATTTTGTTATCTGTCAATTTATTGAAATTCTCAAAACTTTAGTCGCCGTTTTGTATAAAAAATCTCGAATTCTTACTTTTCATTCTAAAATCACTGTTAGCAATTCGAAAAACCTCCTAGTACCGGGTTTGAAGAAATTCTTGTTAATTTCAAAACCTTTGAGAACCCGTCAATTTCGAGTACTCGAAACTTTCCAGTACTCGAATTTATTCGAGAACTCAAATGTCTTTGAGAACTCGCAACCGTTCGAGTAACTCGACTCGACTCGAAAAAAGTCGGCCCAACTCGACTCGAAGTTTCGAGACTTTTGCACACCCTTAGCTCTGAAGAACCTTTGTGAACTAGACAAATATGGCTAAGAGTCTTGGGTATGTTTCAATTTAAAGTCGTTTCATATTAAACGATTCCAGTTTTAAATCATTTAGGGCCGGTTCCACCAACCTCGGTTAAAAATTTGATCCTCCGTTAAACCTAGTTACGCGTTCCACCAGTTTTTAGCGGCCGGTTAACTCGCGTTAACCACAGTTAATTCTAACCGGTCAAAATTGGTCGGTTATGGCGACTTAATCGTCCTTTAACATAAAAACTGCAGTGTCGTTGTGAAATATGGAGTTTTTGGAAGAAGTTCTGAGATAGTCTGATGACGAATTCGAAGATGTTTATGAATTGATTCGGAGAAGACCGCGAATTTTCAAACAAAGAGTGAATTTTTTGGATAATTTCGACGACGTTGATTTCCAAACGAGATTTCGCTTAACAAAAGGTCTTGTACATGATCTGCCGAATCAAATCGAGAGAGTATTATCTCACGCAACAGAAATGTATTTTAAATTTAATAATGGAAGACTTTTCTGGTTTTAGCAAAACCTGAATTTGGCGCGCATGGACATATTGCTTTGCTTTCCACTTGATCGCCGGGTAGCCAATCACACGAATGATTTAAAGTAAAATAGAAGTTACTTCAAAACGACTATCTGGTTAGCTAACCGCGCCCCCGAAAAATGTGGTGGAACGCGCAATAAGATAATCGACGGTTAAATATGGCGTTAACTTTAAAAGGCTGTCAGTTAACCAATGATTTAACCGAGGTTGGTTGAACCGACCCTTAATGTTGTTCGTATCAAGCTGACAGCCGATCAACAAGTTTTGACTTTTATTGGTCCTAAAAGTAATATAAAAAGTCATAAAGGTTAAAGGCTTCTATATTATTCAAAATATTTTAGGTAAGCAAAATTAAAGTACTTTATTAACAGAAATAGAAATTTAAGGAAGCATAGTAAATAAAACATCATATACATTTATTTAGAAAATATTCGTCCCCTATTATCTATACCAGTTTGTTGTAAAATTTCAAAGATGTAGAATTGATCTCAAAGAGTTACATATTAAAACATATTATTTCCTTTTACACTTATGTGTTTCTAAGTTTTAAATAATAAAGTGTGTGAGCGCTTTTTGTAAATGCGCAAATGTAAGTTCCTTGAAAGAGAAATTGCGCACCTAGGATATTACACATTATCCTAGACCGAGAAAAACTAGGGAAATTAGGAAACTCTTAGGTTTGGTTAGCTATGTCCGAAAATTCGTACATAATTTTGCATTAATTGCTAAGCCATTTGCTGCGCTTCTGAAAAATGCTGTTCCGCTCCGTTTTGAAGCAGCTAAATTAGAATCTTTTAACTTGTTGAGTGAAAAATTACTAATAGAACCGGTTTTTCAAGTATATTCGCCAATCGCAGCTACGGAATTGCATACAGATGCTAGTTCTCATGGTTGTGGAGCCATTTTGATGCAAAAAGGGCTAGATTGAAAATTTCACATTATTTTCTATTTTAGCAAACGTACGACGGAAGTCGAAAGCAGGTGTCATAGATACGAACTCAAACATATGGCTATATATTATGAACTTGAAAAATTCCGACTGTATCTTCAAGGCATACCTACAACGATAATTATCAATTGAAATGCGATCAAACTGGCATTGCGTGAAAAGGAAATTAATCCTCGTATTAATCGATGGGTATGGGCCCTACAAAGTTATGCTTACACGTTAGAGCATCGACCAGGTGATCGCATGCAATACGTCGACGCGCTTAGCCGAAACATCATGATTATCCAACCGTTGTCTTTCGACCAAGAGCTTGTTTATAAACAGCTACACGCTCCGAGTATTATCATACTGCACAATGAATTCGAAATGTCCGAGTCTATGGTGAGGGGCGTAATTGAAACTTGTCACGACCGTGTTGGCCATGTTGGCCTCGAAAAATCAATCGATCTGATAACAAATGTTTACTGGTTTCCGGATATGCGAGCGTGCCTCAAAGAGCATATTGAAAAGTTCATAAATGTATAACCTACTGGATGCCAGCGGGAGAACGTGAAGGGTTTTTACAGCTTCAGTTTTTACAGAAGTAGATCACTATGGGCCTTTGAAAGCGGCTCCTTTCGATATCAAACACGTTTGAATTATCGTAGACGCGTTTTCAAAATACACAGTATTATATCCAGCCAAGAGCACAACGATTAAAGAAAATATCGAAAAGATAGATCATTACTTTCACCTTTTTGGAAATTGTAAAAGACTAGTGTCGGACAAAGGAACTTGTTTCACCTCTGATGAATTCGCGAAATCAATGGAAGGCCGCGGTATTGAACACCTTAAGGTTACTTCTGCTACGCCGAGAGCGAACGGCCAGGTTGAACCTGGTCGTGTTTGAACATCCGTAGACAAAGCTCAATTTGTAATTCATAATATTAGGTGTATAACCTAATTTTTACCTATTTTTGCAAAAAAATATTTTACAATCTAAAATATGTAAACACCAGATCAATCTTCGAAATATTGTCCATAGTTTTCGATGACCTTGCGTCACCTATCAGGTAACTTACGGCTCTCATCGCGGAAGAAACTTGGAGTCTTCGAACCGATAAAATCATCGACGAATTTTTGAACATCGTCCAGAGTTTGGAATCGCCTATCCGCCAAAGCGTGTTGCATTGACCTGAACAGGTGATAATCGGATGTGGCCAAGTCTGGTGAATATGCCGTGTACGGGAAAACTTCCCAGCCCAAGTTTAAAATGGTTTGCTGTGTCGCGCAAGCAACCTGAGGTCGAGCGTTGACATGGAGCAGCATAACTTTTCGGCTTCCTTGCCCAGTAAATGGCCTTGGGGTTTGAAGGGTGTACTCTATTATGAGCTTTTATAAACAGGTTACTGTAAATCAATTCCTGCATAATGTAAAGCCGACCATTGCAAAAAATTGAACGAGGTACTTCATGAGAAAAGGCCATTTACTGGGCAAAGAAGCCGAAAAGTTATGATGCTCCATGACAGCGCTCGACCTCATGTTGCTCGCGCGACTCAGCAAACCATTTTCAACTTGATCTGGGAAGTTTTGCCGTTCGCGGCATATTCACCAGACTTGGCCCCATCCGATTATCACCTGTTCCGGTCAATGAAACACGCTTTGGCAGATAGGCAATTCCAAAATCAGGACGACGTTCGAAAATTCGTCGATGACTTTATCGACTCAAAGACTCCAAGTTTCTTTCGCGATGGCATCCGTAAGTTACCTAATAGGTGGCGCAAGCTCATCGAAAACAATGGACAATATTTTCAAGATTGATCTGGCATTCATATCTTTCATAACATAAAATATTTTTTTTTGAAAAAAAGGTAAAAATTAAGTTATGCACCTGATACTTTGCATAACTCAATCGCATCCTCCCTGAGTAGAATTTGGTTCGGATGTTATCAAAAAAGTTATACAGACGACGAATTACGAGATTATTTTAGATCATTCAGTGCAATCGATCCAACAGAAAATAGAGAGAACTTGCGGTTAACGCAATAGAGCAAAATAAAAAGATGCAGGAATACAGCAAATCGGTCTACGATGCGAACAGAAAACCGTCACATAAGGCCTTATATACAAAGGGCCTTATATTGTAAACAAAGTGCTCGACCTAGTCCAGATAGAATGAAGTTATGGATCGAGAGAATATCCGCTGATTCATATAATAATGATAACGAGTAAAATAAAGTCGCCTATGGTGGTGGGGTTGACCACGTTGACAGGAAGGCCGAACTGTTAGCGCATTTTTTAAATTCCCGTGTAAGTTACGGTCATCGTACAAAATATTGGCGCTGGCGTCAAAAAAAAAACCAGGCGGGACTTCGGTGGTGGAGGGACTTCCGTTTGAGTTTCCGGGACGATATGCCGTCTTTACAGTTTATCGCTTTCTGTACGTTACCTTTACGTGAATGTACGAATTTATGTATTTAAAATAAACCGTAAATACGTTATTTTCCCCTTCCTAAAAGTGAAAACATTTTCAAAAATAAAAATAAAAAAACAAAATCAACTTGGCGCATCAACTTCATGCTGCCAATGGAATGTATAAGAGGCGAATGAATAAAGATTATTAACTTCGAACATTTTTACTTTAACATTTATCATATATTACAGCTTCCTATTGAAAATAAAATTGTGTTTATAATTTAGAAGGATTGACACATATACGCAATTCGAAATAGTTTAGTTTAAAGCATATTTTTCACTTTAAATTATTAGCAAAAAAAAAAATTATGGACGCAGTTAATTTATAATCTTTTAATACTTTTGCGAGTGAAATAACGTTTAAATCAATCTATATTAACTATCGAAATGTTTAATAATATTTAAATTTTCATAATTATTCGTAGTAAACTTTAATTTTTTTAATCTATTTAAAATTATGGATATGTGTCTGGCGAAATATCTTTGAGATTGGATAACGGGTACCTAATGGAGTTTCCGTGATTTCTTCTGGGCTCATTTCCTCAATCTTGCCGCTGTTCATGTTTATTTTTGCTCGTTTTATAAAGCGAGTTCTTGTTGTATATATTCCATGAAGTATACATTTTCGACTATCCACTGTAGCAAAAATGTCACCATTAGACGTTGATAATACACTTTCTTCTTCTGTTGGCATGGGAAGAAGGGTATTATGTTCTCCTCTCAATTTAATTTCTCCATCTCGAGGAAAAGTGTATCTTCGGAATTCGAGTAGCCGGTTGGGATTCGTTAGCGGAATAAACCGAATAAATCTAAGTTCTTCACGTGTATATCCAAGTAGGCGTACAGAAGAAGGCCTGGCAGAAGGAGACCTAGATCTGTCACGAATAGAGCTATGAGGCTCGTCAGGAGGAAGAGAACTTGCAGGATGTCTGTCAGGAGAAGAGGGTCCGGAACGAGGTGCATACGGAATAGGGGCGCCATTAGGTAAACAGTCAAACTGTGAAGTTAACTCTGCAACAAGAAAAAGAGGATTAACTGTTCTCTTTAGTTCAACAGTATGTTCGTGTTTCCAAGATTTTTAGAATAGATTCTTAATAGAACTGAATATTTTTCTATATTTTTGAAACAAGTTTATTTTCTCATGCGGAACAAGACACACAAGCGTCATTGCTAAATTTACTTCTTTACTAATTTAAGTAAGCTTACTTATTACATTTAGTTTTAAAGAGACGTCAATAATTAATAGACCATTCCAAGAAATATAAGAAGGTATGGTTTTTTTGGCTCCTTATAACTTAAAAAACCACTAAAGAAATTTTTGAATAAGATTAAATTTATAGAAAGAATCTCATTGAAATTCGCGTATAATTTTTTGATGGTTGAAGATTCATCATTCTAATGAAATATTGTTTCTTTATTGACTGAAAAATCTTTGTTGGTTGAAAATCGTACTATTCGATAAAAATGAACTTCTTTGTTGAAAAGTCGTTTTTTATTGGTTGAATTTAACTGAATTTCTTTCGGGCAATAAATTCAGATTAAATTTGTACTCAGTGCATATAAACTAAAATAAGGTTTCAAATAAAATAGCAATCAAGATAGAATGGAGCATCAATCACAAAAATTCTGATATGGGTATATTATTCATTACAGTATAAGACATATATCATATAATCGTTATCTCATGAATTTTAAGCCACAAGCCTGTCCTTCGCAGATATTTACATTTCATTAGAGCCAGTTGAAAAAATGTAAAAATAATAAATTCGTTAAAACTGATATCAAAATTTATGTTATATTTCACGTTTTGATAAAATCCGACGTTTACATGGAAAATTTATTTATCTTGTTGGCCGACTTTTTGTTTAAAATTCATATTGGCCGATTGAAAATTTAACTGTTTTCTATCAATTTCGTCTTTCTGGCTTGAAATTTGAACATTTCGGTTGAAGATTTATCATTTTAGCTAAAGATTCATTTAAAAAGTTGTGTTTCAAAAATTTAATAATCAATATTCAAAAAATATTGATTATCGACCATGTTGACAAAAAACATTAACATTATATTATTTACTATAATTCACTGGTTAAAAAACATAACATCAATTAATAAAGATTCATTTATTTCGTTGAAAATTCAACAGTTTTGTAAGAAAATCTGTTTTCTGGCTTGAAATTCGACATTTTGAATGAATTATTTTTTCTTCATTGACTGGAAAATCGTTTTTCGTTGAAAATTGAATTTTTTGGTGAAAATTAAATATTTTGTTGAAAAATATATTTTTTTTTCTAGTTAAATTGAACTGCTTTTGATTAAAAAGTAAACCCTTTCATGGTTGAAATATCAACGCTCTTCGTTTAAATTCAATTTCATAATTTTATCCATAATTTTAGTTGCAAATTAATTTCTTTGGTGGAAAATGAATTTCCCAACTAAAAATTTAATTAATACTTAAAAAGTTTAGCTTTTTTAGTCGAAAATTCGTGCACTTTGATGAAAATGGGTCCTTTTGGGTAGAAAGTTAATCTTCTTAGTTAAAAATTCATCTTCTTGGTTGAAATTTTCTTTAGTGAACAATTTTAATAAAAGGCCATGCTTTTTGGTTAAAAGTTTGGCTTTTTGGGACGAAAATTCAGCTATTTGTTGAAAATTATCATTTTTGTTGAAAGTCATATTTTTGGGTTGATGATTAAACTGTTTTGTAAAAAATTCATTTTTTGGCTTGCAAATTCAAAATTTATTTTTTATTAACTGAAAAATTTTGTTTCGTTACAACTTTAACTATATATGTTACAAATGTTTTGATCAAAAATTTAAATCTCTCTTGTTTGAAATATTCACTATTATGTTTTTCGTTAAGAATTAATATTTTTTGGTTGAAGATTCATCACTTTATTTAAAAATTTATTTCTTCGATTCCAAATTCACGTATTTTGTTGGAAAATGATTTTTTTGGTTAAAAACTCGACCAATTGGTTAAAGTTTCATCTATATGTCGACGTGAAAATATCGTGCGAATTTCATATCAATAGGGACACTTTTCGAAATCTATTTTCTAAAAGACAAACATTCTGAATTCTCCCAGAATGAATTCAGATTAAATTTGTACTCATTTCGGACAAACTCAAATAAAGTTTGAAAGAAAACAGCGATTTTGATAGAATCTAGATTAAATGGCAAAAATTCTGATTTTCGTATAGCTTGCAAAATGTACCTATAATTAATAATGTATTATATTATTATATTCACCAATAAAATTAATAATAACCGCCAAGGATAAGACAAGCGTAGAAAAAATCCTCATTTTTTCTGATTCGAGAAAAAACTGATTAATTTTATTATAAAGAACTTGATTAAAAATATAACGGCTGAATATTTTAGCGCTTTATTCGATTATATAATCGTACAATCTTTATCTTATACACTGTCGGCAGTAAAACTTGTGCTTCTCAGCTATTTACATTTAATCAGAGTGAGATTCATGGAAAAAATGTAAATACTAAATTCGTTAAAACTGTTATCACTATTTATATAATATTTTACGCCGTGGGGAAATCCATCGTTTTGTAATTTGTAATATAAAATTTATCAAAACGTTCTTAGGGCTAAGTAGCCCTTTAAGGAACAAAACTTATACAATACGTGGTTACTTAAAGCTAAGGTCCTAAAACGTAGACTAATAACGCAAAAGTAAAAAAAAAATTAATGAAGTAGTGAGTAATAGACTCTGAAATTAAAGAAACCAACAAAAAATAAAAATAATAGCTTGGTTGAACAAAAATGTACTAAATCTA
>CAKNWV010000018.1:0-18147 GCA_932074545.1 Andricus pictus | reverse complement strand
CTTGATATTCAAGACCTCTGGGAGTGCCGGCCCAAGAAGGGACAAGTCCTAGTTACTCCTCACGGTCGACATCGTACATACACAGTCATAATAAAACAACGACACCTGGACGACATCGACTGGAAGGATGTGGTTCTGGGACTAAAGAACCTTCGCCTTGCCCTCGAGCGGGACAATCAAACCACCTGTCGAATGGCCAATTCCGGAGATTTGTTAGGTTCTCTGCCCCAAAACAAAATGACAGAATTAATGGCAGACGCGTTCCGAGACAGTAAAATTACTATGACTCTTTGCCACGGGAGAATCGAAGTACCACCCCCCGAATTAAGAAAGGAAATTATCGCCGAATACCACAATAGCCTCGTCGGTGGCCATAAAGGTGTCACGAAAACGTATCGCCGCATTAGGGAACGTTACTCTTGGCCCGGCTTACGAGACGAGATAAGCGAGTTTATCCGCAATTGTAGGAGCTGGCTTGAGCAAAAACTCGTACGGGCACGGACTCGTGAACCTATGCTGATCACCGATACTCCCATAGCACCCTTCGAAAAAGTGTCACTAGATACGGTGGGAAAACTACCCACTACCCCGAGTGGGAATCGCCATATCCTTACTATGCAGGATAACTTCAGCAAATACTGCATCGCGGTCCCGATACCCGATCTTAGAACAATCACCATCGCGCACGCGGTAGCAGCCTCCTTGTTTTCACAGTACGGTGCACCTCGGAGCATTCTAACTGATCGGGGCGGGAGCTTTGTAAGCAAACTCATGAAACACCTTCAGAGATTGTTTCAAGTAAAACAGCTCACAACCTCCGGTTACCGACTCAGACTAATGGGGCACTTGAAAGAAGTCACATAGTCCTGACAGATTATATTAAGCATTATGCTAATGATTATGACGATTGGGATCGATTACTCCCTTTCGCTATGTTTGCCTATAATACGTCAGTGCACGAAGCGACTAATTTCACGCCCTATGAATTGGTTTTTGGCCGAGTGGCCAGAACCCCGAGCTCCTTCCCCCAAGGCGAGGAACTTGAAACATACGGTTCCTACTTGCGCGATCTAATAGTACGAATATCGGAAATCCGCAAAATCGCTGCTAAAAATTTGGTCAAGGCAAAAATGACTTCGAAGGAACAATACGACCGTAAGGCCAGGCCCTTGAACGGGAAGGTAGGAGACCAGGCCTACGTTTTTAAGGAAGTAAGGGATGGCAAATTTGATAGTAGAGCCACCGGACCTTACACAATAGTCGGATTCACAGAGAATAATAATGTAATTCTTGAAACCGAAACTGGCGACCGGTTCGCCAAGCATAAGGATAAAATCAAGGTCGTTCACTGCTAATTTCGAACAGATCGCAGGGAAGAATCCAAAGACAGAATACGCCTTTTGAAAAAAAAAATATATATATATATATATTGGGACAATCGATCTTCTTTTTAACGGAAAAATCTCAACGAATTTGAGTTCCGTAATGATTCTGATCCTAGATTTTGTTTTGTTTTGAAGAACGAGGCTTATCCTGTCTTGGACTTCCCTTCTCTCCTGAAAAAAATCTAATGCCCACTTTTTCCTAGGTAAAATGATACGCGTATGGCTGTTGCTTTTCCTGTCTCCCCTCACTGCTCCCGAGGCCCTTATTCAGCCGACGCATAGGATTACCCCGCTGAAAACAAGCACAGGGGTCTACTACGAGCACATGGGATCGATGAGACGAGTTATTGGAACTTGGAGAATTACCGTATTTCTCGACCTGAAAAAAATGCTAGGACCCCTGGACACCTATGAACATCGGTTTAAACATATATCAGACCTCTGCATGCTAGGCTTTGGATTACCCTGCCTGCAGACGATCACCGACTATGGTCTTGACGCCAAATTCCTCGTTGCCCAAAACTTGAGGAAGGAAGTATTCAGGCATGCTGCAGAAATGAAGGAGCACACCGAGAAAACGATTCTCCCTAGCCTGCCCATGGGAATGAGGAGCCGACGAGCTACGCCATTACTGGGAATTCTAGGAGGATTCATTGGGCCCATAGCCGGATTGATGACATATGACGACGGTGAAACGCTTGAGGCTGAGATCTCAGAACTCAATCAAGCTCAGGCTAATATGTCACACCTGGTCGGAAAACAAACTCATATAGTGAGAGCTCAACTGGAGGAAGTGCACGAGCTCTCAAAAAGCAACAAAGAAAGATGAAATCGGCACGAGCGTCAAATGTCCCAAAACAACCTGAGTCTGGAAAATCTCACGCGAGCAGTTGCTGAGCTCTACGATTACATCCGTGCTGCAAACCGAATCCTGGAGGTCGTCCACACATCCCGTCAGAGGCGAATGCATCTCTCCCTTTTAACGTCTGAGCAGTTGGAACCAATCTATCGGGATATCCAGGATCATCACCCTAGAGTCGACTTTCCAATTCCAGGACCACAGGTGGACCTTGAGGAGTTATCCAGCGTCGTCACCATCACAGCACTATACAAAAAGGAAATCCTTAGTATACTTGTAGATGTTCCATTATTGGAACACACCTACTACCTGATGTATCAATTGCATCCGGTGCCAGTGTTCCAATCAGTACTGGGGAATGCTCAGGAAGTGCTTACATCCTACCAAAATTCTCCCACATTGCCGTGGGAGAATCTCAAAGGACACACATCTTACTGAATCATCGACAGATAGAATCATGTACAAAGACTCCATATTACATGATTTGCAAAAACAACTTACCCATTAACGAAAACACGAAGTATCGATCGTGCGAAAGTGAATTGCTCTTAAACCCTTCGACCAAAGTCCTCCGTAAGTGTGACATCCGAGTGACCTATAGCAAAGACTCGGAATGGGTTCCAATTGACTCATTGAATGGATGGCTCTATTCCTTACCTGAGCCCCTCTCCGTCGGATTAAGATGTTCTAATCAGACTAAAATTCTGATTGACTTGGATAAAATTGGAATGATTCAAATTGCACCCGGATGTCAGCTCAGAACGCAGGATAAAACGTTCTTCGGATCAACGAACAAGATTGGATCAGTGGAGGTTATTTATGAACCCCTTCTACATCTGAATTTGGCTGATCTATCTCCACTCCTGCGTGACCAAGGGAAACTTATTTTAACGGCTGGAGAAGAAAGGCAAACCCTAAAGGACACCTCCGTTGAAGGTGAAACCTTTGCTGAAAATGAGAAATCCCTGTACGAATTGGAACAACAGCTGAACGAGATAAACCTACAACGACGATTTAGGGCTCATCACCTGATATTGATCCATGGCTCCTATGTCGGCCTTGCCCTACTCGCCGTGGGAGTGAGCATCTGCTGTTGCTACCCTCGTGTCAAGGCCGGAATTGTAAAAATTCGAGGTCGCAGTTATAAGATATCTCGAAAGGATTTCAGCACCAACCACGCCAAAGACGATGTTGAACAACCTTCAGCAAACCAAGAAGAGACCAGCGTCGAAGCCGAACATCCTTCAACGATCCAGAGCTTATCAGCAAGCATGAGTAACTCTGCTTGTGAGAAGACGCCTGACGTATCACCTAGAACTGCGGTCTTAACACCTCCGCACACTAACTTTACGACAACGAAGTCAACAATTCTACTACCCACGCAAACGTTGCAGCCATTCTAAAAATTAAGGTTATGTATATTGTACGCCTGTGTGTGTGAATGGAATATAAATGACGCCGTTTCGCTAGAGACATAAGTTTTTTCCAACAAACCGGGAGGAAAAAGAAAAGTAGAGAAATCTTTAAAATAAGAAACATCCTGTGCGACCGTCTTCTGCCCATATTAAGCTTGCAACTCAAATAAAAAAATAAAAACGGAAAGAAAAATTGAGCATAACAAATTTTCTTCTGATAATTCAATAGAACATGCTCAAACCTTTTTTTTTATTCTGAATGTAAGACTACAACATTTTAATTAAATTGGTTGGCAAATGGAAAGAGTGGCCCTGCGCACGGAAGGGCGTTAATCCTGTCAGAATAATCGACGTACAAGTGACGCTTCAGAGATTTAAAATCCAGGATCTCCCGAAATTTAAATTTTATATGTCTCAAATTAAAATTTGAAAATGCCAAATCATGTTGAATTATATATTATCAGACTACTAAATGACTTCTAATTTAAAGGATTTTTTTTTGAAATTAAAAATCGAATTCAATGACTATAAACCCAGAGAAAAAAAAACGTATTGCTAAACAATTTGGGAAGGAAGTAATTACCAGGCAGAAACTAGTCCGTCGAGAGGCAGCTAAAAGTGGTGATGAAACAAGTCAGTACATGAAGGGCAAGGGACTCCCTCTCAACTGACTATACCCTACCCCTTCCGTCAATTATTATGAAAAAATATATATTTAATGTAGGTAATCAAGTAACCAGCTATATCAGGTAATATTGTAGACAATTAAAAATCAAACACTCCCCCCCCTTTCTATCACTAGTCGCACCCGGCGAACCAATCCTCTTCCGGATCGTCCTCCGGAAGCGGCCGGGCCCCTGGGAGCAGGTATCCCTCCTCTCCGACAGGAACCCAGGCGCGGGTTGCCTTTTGGGAACGACGCTGCAACCATACAAAAAGAAGGTGTTTTTAGATCATGCAATAGAAGAGGGAATGGTGAAAGAAAAGGAAAGGTTGGCACTAAGGCTCTTACCAGGTTCCAACGGCCCTTGATGAAGGGCTTCCCCTCCACACTAAAATAGTGGCATTGAAGCCACACGAGCTCGTATGTCGGATCAAGTGGCTGAAAGCCAACCGCTGGCGGAAATCTGGGCAGCCTGCTAGAAAAAAAAAAACATATCTACCTGTTACGAACTGCACATATAAAATTAGCTACGATTCAAAATTTAAGGTAAAATTTGAAAACCACTACCTACCGATGAGAAACCGTCATCCTTGGCCCCGGGGACCCCCTCTTCAACCCGATATCCTGCAGTAGGGATACAGGCACGGGCATGGGATGAATATAGTCGCGCTGTGAAAAAAAAGGGAAAGTTACAAACCATAACCACCTACACTCCCGGAACGCTTAATATTGATATAAAATCAAATTCCTACTTACGACCGCCCAATAACCCCGCCCGAGGTAGGCCTCCTTTTCGAGATCCCAGGAATACTCCTGGTACCACTTAGCCCGCGTGTAGGGCCGTCGTGCCGCCACCTTGAAAGGGCCATCGAATGGCCATACACCTAGGGACCCATCGAAGGGCCACCTATTCACAGCTGTTTCCCTTAAGGGCACTGCTGCCCACGAGGGATACACAATAGTGAACCTAAAAGGGAAATATCCTTAGTACTCTTCCACCTCCCAAGAAAAATTAAAAACGTTCCAATTTAGGTAACTTTAGGTCAGGTAAAATTTCGAATAACAGAGAACATAATGAACATTTTGGACAGTTGAATTGGAAAAGGGAGTTGAATTGTATAACAATTCAGTCGAAGCATTGAAAATTGAACGCTCCATTTTGAATTAAGAAATCATGAAATTTGTGGATTCAAATTAAAATTTCGAAAATGGGACAATGTCAAGATGAAAGAAAAAAAAAATTGAATATTTCAAAATTTAAATTTTAAAATTCGGATCGCTTAAAATTCAGAATTCAGAAAATCGGAAAATTTCAAACTATTATCACATAACCAATTATAACTAAGCTGATTATACTTTTCAAAATCCAACCAATTCAATTTTAATAGCAAATTAAAACCTATTAAAAGGACTTTTTTTTTATTTAGCGTTCAACGTGTAATTTTAGAACTCTAACCTTATAAAATTTAAAAATACTGAAATAATTCATTTAATGATATATCAATTCCGGTTAGTAAAATTTTTATCATTTGTTTTTAGTTTTTACTCAATTGTTGATTTTTATAATTCTAAAAGCTTTCTCGGGAATTAAATTTAATTAATTACTCAATTTAATTTTAATTTCATTCTTGAAATTTTCCAATCAAAAGGTCTTCAATTTAAAATGACTCATTTGCTTAAGTCTTCGACTAAAAATCTAACAATTTCAAGATATTACACTGAAAACTTAAAATAGGAAAATAAAAGAAAACAAGATTGCCGAAATCTGATTCCAATTTTTGAAAGTATGCAATTGAAATTCAAAATTGCTTCACATTTACATCTAAGATTATTATATTCAAAACTGACTATTGAAGCTCCTAATATGAAATTTTGGAATATTTGATTGGCGAAATGGTTTTAACATTTTGGATAATTATTGGAATTTGAAACTGCAATATTATGAAAATTAAAATTTTGAGACTTGCAAGAATTATACTAAAAATAAAAAAATAAAAAAATAAAAATAAATAAATAAATAATTCAAAATAAAATAATAATAAATAAATATAAATGAAAAATAAAACCTTAGTACCAAGGCCTCAAGGATTAAACCATTTTAGAACGACACATTCAAGAATATAATCCTAAATTGAAATTAATATAAGTTTCAAAGACGATAAATATATTATTAATAAGCATCATATTATGTAGAATCAAGTAACATCCAAAACAACTGGAGGTTTTTGATTACAGGAAAAAAAAAAATAATTTCTGTCAAAAACAGAAAAATCTCTGTCATATTCACCGTTCAGAATCGCGGAATTTTAAATAATGAGAGAAATATTGTGGAACTTTAAGGTTTAGTTACTCAAAAACAACATATTTTAAAAATTCAAAAAAAAAAAAAATATAAAACTAAATTACTCTGAAAACGATTATTATCGATACAGAAACCTATTTTTGTTGATCAACTGTAAACATACATTATAATTATTTCTAAAATTGAGCGGTATCAATTGTATACTCCTAACAATTGAACAAACGTAAACCGATTAAAACTTTATAACCTATTTTCAATTTTAAAATAATTTCAAAATAATATATTCATAATAATTGAAGGCCTTATTAGATTTCAACTATTGTAGAGTAAGCATTGTAAATTATAGAGAATAAGTTAAAAATAGCAAGCGGCACAATTTCATCCGCCCAAGGAAGAAGGAACATATTCCACACATGAGCATTCGTATGCGCCACACACGCGAGCAACTTACTCACACCTACGCCAAGGTATAGGCATCGGGTGTTCTTAATAATGCACATGTGGCTGTGAGGCGATGTGTCCCGGCCAAGCAAAGCTACCCTCCACTCCCTTTCTCACTCTCTCTTCCCAATACATCCATCTCACTCACCGCTTCACGATTCTACTCTCGTGCGTTTTGACAGACCAAGGCATAGGTAGAAACGTCAAAACCAAGACACGTGCTTCGCTCAGTCTACCAACAAGGCATCTTTATGCCCATAGAGTATGGAACTCGAAATAAATGGTTATCATTATTCGTTGACAATTAATCAATAATTATCGATTATAATTTATATATATATATATATATATATATATTTTCTTATATTATATTATTGATTATATTTATAAATATTGATAATAACCAATTATGGTTAATTATACTAATGACTGATTGACTATATAAACTGCATCATCTCAGTCATTGGAAAAACTTAAAATTATGGTCGAGTATAATAAATATCAAAATTATATTCTGGTTGAAAACCTCGAACCTGTAATCATATCCCTTGATTACAAATTTGATTGAGTCACCAAGAAAGACTCGAGGCTCCAGAGTCTGAGCGCTGACGAAGTTCCTGTCTCATATGCACCGAGATAAGAAAACAATGCACATGGCTTCTGCAAGTTATCAGAACCCATTATGAGTCCCACGAAATCCCTTCCACTCCTACCCAAGATCCTCCTTACCTTGCAAAAATCCCTACCATAATTATCCCTCTTATGAACAGACGAGCCACATCTCATCAAAGTCATAATCGCAGTCACTCGAGCAACCTGGTACCAACCAGAACTACTTCAGTTAGAGGGAACACCCCTGTCTCGCCCGTCCGCGATCGGAACGTTCAGTTTACCTTATTTCGAGCTAGTCGAAATTCAGTAAGTCCTCTAAACCTCCTATCCTCGTTAAGAACAATTAAAGCCTAACCAGTAACGGGAGTGAACGGCCTGAATAGGCGTAAAGAGACCTAGTGAGGAAAAGGGTTTTTAATTCAAATCGTTCGGACGTTAAATAACAATCATCTTCCTGCCGACGGAAGGCAGGATTGAGTTCGGCCTGTGTAAAAAACGCATTCTCACAAATTAGTCTAGAGCGAATTGGACCTTTTCGAATCTCAAAACGAAAAGAAGCAATTTTCTTGTAATGACTATAGTTCATTTTCATGGGAAATAGATGTTTTTCTATTTTCCATAAAAGTGAATTTGTCGAGTGTTAGGTGTTCGTGTGTGTGTGTGCCGCGAACGTGAAAAGGACTAGAGCTTATTATCGTAAGATAATAAGCGCCAAAATTTCAAATCTCGCCCGCTTGAGCTGGCTAAAAATTCAAAAACAAAAGGAAAGAATATTTGTTCCTTCTTGTTTGGGATTTCCGCTAGACCACCCGCGGTAGTATAAGGACATCTAATTGGTAAGCTGTATCGTTTTAATTACACATTTTTAGTTGATGCTTTTTGTGATCCCGGAATGTTTAGTTTAACGATTACACAAAATATATGTTATCTTTTTGGGAATTCTGACTCAGGAAAATCTTTTTATTTTGGGCTTTACCAAACCCTTTGTCTTGCGTAGTTGAGATTTTCAGGGTAACAATTCTCGGTCCGAGAATAGGGAACAAGACCCACATCAAAAATAAAGGAGACTCTCGTCTCTTCAGTTTCGGGGAGCCTCCCCCCCCGTATCAGTGATTATAAAATAATGTAATATTAGTAACTCTTACTACTAGCCAACAAGACATTATTTTTCTATTATTCGTACGTGACAAACTGATGGTGGCAGCGGTGGGATAGTTACCTGCTGTTACCCCATTCAGCAACGCTACTAGTAACTTTTGTTACAAGGTGGCTAAAATCCAAATTTCGAAAATTTTTATTTTTAATTTAAAATTTTGAACTTTATGTGTGATTCATCATTCTCAATTATGAGAGCAAAACTGCAATGCAAGTGATCGGATGAACTTTTTGAAAATAAAGTACCTCCAGGTTAAATCAAAAACCCGGGCATTAACTTGCCAGGGGACCTCGCATTAACTTGCTCGGTATTTTTTTGGCTTGGCAGTTTTTTCACTCTTTAGTGGAAATACTGGAACTTATTTCAAGGGGTTCTTTTTGATCATTTTCTTAATTGAGAATGGCGTTTCTCAAGTTTACGCCCAAGAATAAGGCTTGAACCTTGCGCTCACGCCTTAACTGGCTAAAGTGCCATCAGATCAAACAAAAAACCCGGGCATTAACTTGCCAGGGGACCTCGCATTAACTTGCTCGGTATTTTTGATCTGGCCGTATTTCGCTATTTCGCGAGATACTGGATTTTGGTTCCAGAACTATTCTTGTACAGACTACTATCACTTGTTTGCATGGAAGTAATGCCACAATGCCAATGATCAATTGAACTTTTGAAAATAAAGTACTTCCAGGTTAAATAAAAAACCCGGGCATTAAATTGCCAGGGGACCTCGCATTAAATTGCTCGGTATTTTTAACTCGGCAGTTTTTCCACCTTTTAGCGGAAATACTGGAACTTATTTCAAGGGTTCGTTTTGATCATTCTCTTAACTGGGAATGGTGTTTCACAAGGTTACGCACAGGAATAAGGCTTGAAACTTGTACTCACGCCTTAACGGGCTGCAGTACTACCAAATTAAATCAAAAACCCGGGCATTAACTTGCCAGGGGACCTCGCCGTAATTGGCTCGGTATTTTTAATTTGGCTACGTTGCGTTTGTTTCAAGAATTCTTTTTGTGCGAAACAGCCATAATTCCCAATTATGATACGGCTTGCAGATGCCTAATCTTCCGGGCAGCAGTATTGCTAAGAATAAGCAAAGACACCGCGCAGGAAAGAAACTACGAGAGAAATTAGCACAAAACCCTGCTGTAGTAAAAACTGAAGTCCGTCAATCTGAATCCAAATCGGTTGTTTTTTGGACTCACAATCTAACTAGTCAAGACGAATTTTCGTCCTTTTTCGAAAATCTGTTGAATCAGGCAGAAGCCAGAATCAAGCTCTCAAGGAAAGTTCAGCAAAATAGTACTGAGAATCTCACTGGCACTTCAAAGGGCCAATAAACCTCCGTGTAGTATTTGTATGGAATTCTTGAGTCTAGAATTCCCAAACTATTGAAATAGGTTCAATAGGAAGATCGGGTTTCAAATAAAAGGAAGAAACCTACGTGCAACTAAGGTTATGATACTCTATCATAAGCGCGCATGGCCCAGAAAAGAGGCTACTGAGGGGTCAGCAGAATCCTACCTTATTTATATATTGTGATCTTCATTTCGTAATCTGACCAGACAGGTTACGTGTTATTTATCTGTGGCTCACGTTCTTAAGGAAAAGTGGTACCGCAAAGCGTAATTGAAATTATTTTTCAATTTCGCCTCGGTAGCCTGCAGCTCTGTGAGAATTACGTCGTAGCCATTGGCTCTGTTGCTCACGTTGAGATTTAGGCCCACTGCTAATCCTTCTCGGATAAGAAATACAAGAAAGTCCAGATTAAAATACTTCCATTTTAATCCGTACTTTCCCACAATTCGCCCGCTCTGGATTTAGAGGAATACCTCCTCTTTGCCCGTTGTAGCGTCCGAAGTTTCTGACTACGAGACTTAGAATCAAGGAGTCACAGTTGATCGATACGACCTTGCTGTCAGTTACTATTAAAAATTAAACAAGATATCCCCTTTTCTGATTTGAGTGTCACAGATAGGTTTGAGTTAGTGTTGTGGTACTCGACTACGGTTGCTTCGTTGAAGGAAAGATAGTGCTATGAAGCCTTAATTGAATTATATTCAATTCTGACTTGGTAAGCCTCTAGCTCTGTGAGAAGTGCGTCGAAGCCATTGGCTCTGTTGCTCACGTCGAGATCTTGGCTAACTATTACTTCCTTCCACGAGATAGGAAACAGGAAAGATTTGAATCATGATTGTTCTACTTGAGTTAGAATAATTCTGTTTCAAATTCTCCAGTCATTTGCCCGCTCTGGACTTAGAGGAATACTTCCTTTTTGCCCGTCGCAGCGTCCGAAGTTCCTAGCCTTGTGTAAAAGCCGCAAGTAACCTCCGTAGATAATCACCCTTACTCGTTGCTTATTGCTGGGGACTCCGATTAGAATTTGGATGTTTGGAAAAATACCTCATGAACAATTCCGGAGGTACAGGCCCCTCGACTCGACCTTTTAAAAGAGGGAGGAGGTCCGGACAAAAGCATAAGAGGTCTGCTGGATTCCTCAGGTCGGCCATCTATCGTAGTCTGGTCTCCACCGTTAAAAGGACGGTTCCTGTATGCGTAGTTCAGCCGACTATACGACTCGGAAATCCCGTGCCCGAAGTTGTCCCTGCAAATCCAAATTTGCAAATTTTGACGATTGACTTAGAACGCGAAGTAGCCCTTCAACAAAGAAGGCGTGCATTTCGAGAGGAAAGCCACCCTGAACGCGAAGCAATAATCCCCACGGTGGAACTCGTAGATATTGATTCTTCTGACGACGATACCGTAATCCTAGGGCCGGAAGACGAAAGCCTAGGATAGAAACTACGTTGATCCAGGAAAGCCAAACAAAAAATTCTGGTGTGGCGTTTTCTCCACCCTCTTTCTGCAAAAATAGGAAACAAAATTTATTCTTGCAAAACAAAAATTCTGGTGTGGCGCCTGCCCACGACTCAATGCCCCCATTCATAAACGAAATTGTGTGCCCAGCCGAAAGGCGACTGCCTCCCACAATTCAGTTACGCGGCGACGATTTCCAAGCAGGAAGTTCTGAGCTAATTTTCAGTTGGAATACGAACGGCAACTACATCGACGTAGGTAGCTTGAATTGCCCTTACCACCCGATTCCGGACAGCGAAATTACGTTCGGTAATATCACCTTGACGATAATAGGAGAGCTGGCATTGGAGATTGTAGGAGTGGACTTCCACTTTTACGTCATTTTGGACGCAACACCAATAGGGCGAGCTCAAATAAAAGGGATTGCAGGAATACATGTAATAGAACACCTGTGTCAACTGCATGGATACCCCCTGAACTAAATAGTAGATTCTGTGGAGTCAAGGTCATAAGGGAAGTCACCCTCATTCGAAGTTGACTAATGGCCCCTTATGTGGCAGATACGGACTCCGTTTTCAACCCACCCGTGCCGAATTATATCGGGCTAATTTCTCAGCAAACCCAAGGAATAGTGAGATTAAGCTGTAGAAGTAATACCGCCAATAATTACATTCGGGAAAGTTGTTTATTAATCCCGTACTACAACTTCCAAGAATTCGAGATCACCTATGGTGACCTGGTGCTAACAATTAAGGGACTCGTAGAACTACCAATCGAAGGATTAAGCTTCCCTTTTCACGTAATTTCCGATAACACTAATCTAGGGCCCGGGCAATTTGCTGGCATTGCGGGATTACTGTTAGTACATCGGTACTTTACGGTGTATGGAGTACCCTTGCACTGAATAATTAGCTTGAATCTCAGAAAATAAAATCACTTTTTGTCAATCACCCCCTCCAACAATTTTCATTGCCCAAAATGGCTAACAACGGGAATGAGGATGGAGAGCACTCTAGGAATACCCACCTCACGGAGTTGAACGGAGTTAATTCCAACATCACGGTTCCAAATCAAACTACGAATGTTGACACGGCTACAGCAATGGCCTCAGTACTGGAATACATGACACTGCAGCAGAGTACTTATCACATCCCGCAGTTCGACGGAAAGACCCCCAAATTGAAAGAGTTTCTGCAGGACATAGCCAACGGCGCGGTTTATATTACCGAAGCCAATGAACCCGGGTTTATTAAAATAGTTCTAAGCAAACTCAAAGGAATTGCGCGTGATAGTGTTAGGGATAAGCGTTTTAACAAAGTGAACGATTTAATCGCCCACCTGAAGAAACGGTTTGCCCCCACAAAGAAATACCAATGGTACTTCGAGAACATAGTAAATCTCCGAATGCGTCAGAATGAAACAGTAAGGGATTACTACGATAGGGTTCAAGGTCTACTCAGTGGTGCGAGGCATGCGGTCGAAGAAAAGTACACCAAAATTTACCACTTAGGACTTCCTGATGAAACGAAAGAAAGCAACATTATAATGGGTCCAGTGACGGATGTCGCACTCTACGCGTTTATCAAGGGCCTTCCAGATGAGATGTCTACTTTTGTGGATACTAGGAACCCCAAGGATCTTATTGAAGCTCTCGAACACGCTTTACATATTGAAGAAAGACAGAAACAACTGGAGAGAGCTAAGAACCACCTTACTGCCTACCCTATTTCTCGGCCAAAGGAAAATGTCGACGAACGGTCGCGCTCACCTAGTCCCTACTCAAGACAGATGGAAAAGAAAGATAAGAGGGAGGCGCAGGATGCGACAAGAATTGGGTCTAGCTCGAGTACCCGTCCGTCGAATTATCAATCACCGGCTCCTTCTAAGTACCCAGCTCCATATGTCCCTTACCCCTCCCAATATCCTTATCCCTATCCACCACAGTACCCTCCTAACCTTTCCTATCAATATCCTTATCCTCCACCTTTTTCAGCACTCCCTTTCCCTCAGGGGTACGCAACCGATAATGGCGCCGGAGTCAACAATTCATGGCAAAGGTATGGAAAACCTCCAGGGAACATGACGTCCTCGAGGCCAGGTTCACCAGGAGCACTGGGAGATTTAAACTTCCAGTCGGCTCGTCGCGCGGACGCAGCAACGAGCCCCTCGGAAACTCAGGAGCGTCCAACGAAACATGTACACTTCGAAAAGAAAACCATCGGGTCCTACGAGCAGGAACAGAAGTAGGAGGTTCCCCTGTTGTCGCCTTGACAGCACCCGAGTTCAGAAACTCGCGATCTAGTCTTCTCGTGGATCCAGGATCGGATGTTAATCTCATAAAGATACGGGCCCTACGCCGCGAATTAGAATATGAACCCGAAAAAGCGGTCCTACTAACAGGAATAACTTTAGACCCTGTTGAGACAATTGGAACTCTGTGTATTTCACTATTCGACACCCCAGTTGAGTTTCACGTCGTTGCCAATGATTTCCCAATTTCTCCGGACGGAATCCTTGGGAGACCTTACCTCAGGCAGGAGCAGGCACAAATATCATTCCGGCACAATTCTCTAGTCACGGTCTCAAATCCAATAAACCCAATACCGTTTATTGACGAAGAGTCTCAGGAAGCTAAAAGAATGTTAAGACCACAAATTAAGCCTTTTCCTAGAATCTTGAGAATCAAGGCAAGAACAAGGCAACCTGTGGCAATAGACGTTCTTAATTCGGAGGTCCAGGAAGGATACCTACCAAGGATCGACACTCCTAAAGGGCTGTACCTGGGTGAGGCTGCCGTTTCCACGAAAAAGGGAAGATGTCATGTTCTCGCGATTAATACCTTGGAAGAGGACGTCGAAGTATCAATTCCTCCCCAGGAAATCATCCCTTACGATTTCTGCGATTACCCTGAGAACGAGTCCACCAATTCTGAATCTGAATATCTGGTGAGGGACTTAAGAAAAGACCTGGGAGATTCCTATGCCGACCGCGTTAGAAGAGTTAAGGAAAGCTTGCATATCTCCGACCTGAATTCGGAAGAAAAAGGATACGTGCTCAAATGGGTCGAGGATTTCGCAGACATTTTTCACATTAACGGTGAAAAACTTACAACCACACACTTAATACAACACAAGATCCCGACTACCGATGATGATGTAATCATGAAAAAACAATATCGATATCCTCATGAAGCATCCGAGCAGGTAGCGACGCAAATACAAAAACAGTACGAAAGTGGGATAATCGGAAACTCTAAGTCACCATACAACTCTCCCCTGTGGATAGTACCGAAGAAACTTGATGCCTCAGGAGAAAGGAAATGGAGGGTCGTTATCGACTTTAGGGCACTCAATGAAAAGGTGATCGGAGACGCTTATCCGTTACCCAACATTACAGACATTCTTGACCACTTAGGAGATGCCCAATACTTCTCCGTATTCGACTTAGCCAGTGGATTTCACCAAGTCTCAACTCATCCTAACGATCGGATGAAGACCGCATTTTCAACACCTCGCGGACACTTCGAGTATCTAAGAATGCCCATGGGAATAAAAAACGCACCAGCTACGTTCCAACGCCTAATGGACACTGTACTAAAGGGTATGCACGGTACGGAAGTATTTGTCTACCTGGACGACATTGTGGTTCATTCCAAGGATCTAGAAGAGCATGATTTAAAGGCAAGGAAACTATTTTATAGGCTACGGGCAGCAAATCTGAAACTTCAACCAGATAAATGCGAACTTCTGAAAAAGGAAGTAGCATACTTGGGTCACGTAATTTGCCGCGACGGGTTAAAACCCAATCCTGCCAAGATAGAAGCGATAAGAAATTTCCCACCTCCCACTACTGTTCGAAATATCCGTCAGTTCCTGGGACTGTCAGGATACTATCGTCGGTTCATAAAGGATTGTGCTAAACTAGCCAAACCCTTATCCGAACTCCTTAAAAAGGACGCAAAATGGGAATGGGGCACAAAACAAAGCGAAAGCTTCAGGAAGTTGTGCAACTGTCTCTGTAATGAACCCATCCTTCAGTATCCTGACTTCAAGAAGACTTTCAAGCTCACAACCGATGCTTCAGAGTGTGCCGTCGGGGCGATGCTCACTCAAGAAAGTGAAGGTATTGACTTGCCTGTTGCGTACTTCTCTAAGGTTATGAACGGGTATGAAAAGAATTACGACAAGGAAGAAAAGGAGTGTTTTGCAATCCTCCAGGCCCTGGAAAATTTCCGACCATATTTATACGGTCGAGAATTTATACTGTCTTGCGATTACGAGCCGATTCATTGGATGAACTACATTGCCAATCCCGGGGCTAGATTATTGCACTGGCGGCATAAATTCCGAAACTACCAGTACAAATTTGAATATAAAAAAGGTAAACTAAATCGGGCCGTTGAAGCCCTATCAGGGAACCCTGCGACGGATAAGCCGCTCACTGAGTCTTCGGACTTAGAAGATGACTCTGACACGCCCTCTACGCCCTGTCCTCTAGCAAAAGGCATTAAAAAGGATACGAAATCCATCAATGCGACAATTGATACACAACCTGTGAAGGTACTGGTCCTCACGCGATCAGGGACTTCAAAGGATAATACGGGGCAAAGTAAACCCGATCCCAGACCATCAGATCGCCCCGATCAATCTGGCCAATCCGGCAAGTCCGCACCAGGCACTAAGGCTAAGCCTGCAATCGCGAGGAAAACCGTTTTCAAACCAACAAAAACTAAGGCTCCAGCCACCCAGCAGGGAGAGGCTCCCACCAGCGCGATCACTAGACCTCGTGGGAGACCTAGGAAAGACGCTGTTTTTGAAGACTCAAAAGAAACTTACGTACCTCAAAAGAAAGTCGAGCCTTCGGAACTTGATGAAAGCTCGATCGGTAAAAGGCTAGTGAGGCGACGAAAGATCAGCACAGCTGCAACTAAGGACAGCGAACCTTCAAGCGAATCTTCAAGCGAGCTATCTTCAAGTGACGAGAGCAATGACCCTTTCGACGCACCGGTGTTTCGAAAAGCACGTAGCGTACTACCGAACCTTAAGCCCCCTACGCCTGCCCCCAGGGAAAATTTAACCCCTCAAAGTGCTCCGCCAAGGATGCTAGCTCCAAACCCCTGGCTCCAACCCCTCCAAGATTCCTATGTAGATGTCTATATCGACGGTGCATGTCGCCACGACACTGGAGAAGCAAGGACAGGGATAGGCGTATGGTTCGGACCTAATCACCCTCTAAACGTATCTGAATCAACCTCAGGCCGCCAGACCAACAACGCGGCCGAGATCGCAGCAGCAACAGTAGCTGCTCAAAAGGCACACGAAGCAGGAATAAAGAAATTGAGAATAAAAACGGACTCAAAGTTCTTGATTAATAGTGCCACCGAATGGATCCCAAAATGGGAAGCAAACGATTGGAAAACCTACGAAAACAAGCCAGTCAAAAATCGGGCCGAATTCGAGAAAATGAAAACCGCTCTCGAACCTTTAGACGTAATGTGGGAACACGTACCGGGACATCAAGGAGTCCCCGGAAACGAAATGGCCGATAAATTGGCTAGGGAAGGTATTGATTATCAAACAACATTACCCCACGAATCGGCAATTATTGATGTGATCGCCCCGGTTGCCGGTAGCGAAGACGAAGAAATCACGGACGCAGAAGAAACTAATCAGACTCAACAATTTCGGAAGGAGTTGATAAGGCAAGACCTTGAAAAATCCTTTTCTCTGTTTGACAAATCGATTCAAGAGAAAAAGCTCGATAGTTCTAGTAAATCAACTCGTGAGAAAGGCCTCGATAGCTTTAATCTTGCTCAAGAATCCCTCCTTTGGGATTACCCCAAGTGTACTCACGTCTCGGAGGGAGAAGAAGATGAAGAACTCCTTAGGGATTTAGAGGCTCTCGACCCTTGCGGCGAATACGACGACGACGCATTTTCAGAAAGGGTCCAAAAATTCCTTAAGGCGTATGAGCAAAACTTGGACCAAAAAGAAGATAGAACCTCGGAGTGTGAACCAACCCAGCAATCCCCCGTCGCCTCGGAAGAATATCTCAACAAAAAGGCGCCGATCCAAGAAGTCCAAGAATCCGAGACCCAACCTCCCATGCCACAGCCCATTCTTACAAAGAATTCTGGTGTGGCGAGAAGAAGCACGGTTCGCTTTAAAGATATTCCAGAAGAAATAGGGTCTCCCTCAAGATCCCCAATCATCGGGAGACCAACAACCATGAAGCCTTTGTCATCGACACTCATTGGTCCGATGTCCCCTGACGCGAAATCGACTCCCTTTCCAAAAGCTAGAGGAAACTTAGACTTCGACGAGGGAGGAAATTCTCTCAAAAGAAGTACAAGGTTGAAACCGAGACGATTGCCCAACGCGGATGCCCCCGAAATATTCCACAACAACCCCTCTCCGAACCCGAGCTCTATGATCGATATCACAGTGCCCTACGTCGATGATTCCTCACAACCAGAGGAAACGTCCATGAGTCGAAAAGA
>CAKNWV010000016.1:0-16629 GCA_932074545.1 Andricus pictus | reverse complement strand
AACTTTATAATATCTTAAACGCACAAGGCTTATAGAGAATCCTAAAATATTTCCATTAGCATGTTATGAAATTTTGTGTGTTCAGATTATTGTTGAAACTCTGTTAAATCTTATCCGAAACAAGCGTGCCTCAAATCCTGTATTTAATAAAAATATCAGACATTATAAAGCATAGGATCCTCTAAGTGTGATGATGAATGGGTTCAGAATATACTTGGATAAGAATAGGTTAGAGTTGAATATGGAAAAGCCTCAGATTATGGTGTTCAGAAAAGGTGCTGGAAGGGATGAGGCAGGGGAGTGGATGTAGGAGGGAAATGCGGTGCCGGAATTAAATGAGTTTGCGTACCTGGGCTTCTTGTTTTAAAGAAATGGGGGAGTGGAGGGTCACATAAAAGAGAGAGAGAGTGAGGACGGAAAATGTAGTGATGAGGCAGGTGTCGGGATTGAAAGAGAAGAGTGGGGATGAAAGGAAAGCAAATTTGAAAATAGATAACAGGAGGGGTATATAAATAGGACACTGGGTTTGGCAATGAAAACGCCTAATTATATTGTCAGGAGGGAGGCGAGGAGAACGAGTTTAGAGATTCCAACGGGGATTCGGACGTGTGTACATGAGGAAAATTTTGTGGAAGATGGGGGAAGTAAGCTGGTGAGGGAGTGTTGGTGGGAAAATGAGAACAGGAGAGGGGGTTCGAAGATGGTGGTTGAAATTGAAAGATATTTTTGAACGAATGGACTGCATTTGGATGAAGTGAGGAGGATGCACGAAGAAGGAAGGTATATGAGATGGTTAAGAAAAAGGGCATGGAGAAAGAGAAAACAGCAGCGGAAGAGAGAATAAGAGAGTCAAGGTTTAACAAGAACTATGTTTTGATTATGCCGATGGCGAGATCGCAATATTTATGTGCGAAAGGAGAGGAAGGAAGTCATGAGCTTATAGCGAGAACGCGATGCGGGTGAATGAAGGGTTTAAATAGGTCCTAGGGAAAATAGGATATGTGAACTGTATTGGAGGGGGCATGCAAGAGTGGAGTACTGGTTGTAGAAGTGCGTGCAAGTGCAAATGAGTGGGATGAGCCTGGAGGTATTGATGATTAAAGAGGGGACAAAAGGGCAGTAGCATGTGTGAAAGGGGTGTTGGGTAAGATGGAGAAGAAGAGAAGGAAGGAGGAAGAGGTATACAGAAGGAAAGATTTTAAATAGGAGAGGATGTAGATGTAATTAATCCGTAAATATTACAATAGTACATAAGCAGTAGGTATTATCCGAGGAGGCAGAGTTTGGAAATGTGAGGCAAAGCGAGAAAGTACGGACATGCTTGCGAGGCGAGGAGAAGCGAGGAAGGCAAGGCGATAAGAGCGAGCGGTTTTAGAGATAAGGTACGGATGGATGTTAGTTCTTAAGGGTTAACTATGAGAAAATTTTGTAAAAAATGGAATTGAGAGGAAGTCAATTTTTTAAGGCTAGGGGGCTAAAAAATAAACGTTTATGTGTTTATGAAGCATAGGATTTAATGAATTTTACTCTGTATAGGATTTCAAAAAGTTCCAAAGCGATACCTTTGATTGAAAAGTATACTATTTTCGACAAATAGACTTTTATAGTGATATCCTAGATTTCGAAATAAAGAAATTGATACAAGTCTTGTACTGATAAGATTTAATAGAATTTGAATAAAAACATATTGATAGGAAGGTATATGATTTCTATATAGAAGTTGATAAAAAGTTCCATCAAATGTGCTTATAGATTTTGATATGTGAAATTCTTTTGATTGAACTAGATAGGATTTTCACGTAATCTGCCGAAACAATTTGATTCTTAAAATTTAGTTGATTCAATTTTGTATATGAGCTTTATTTCCATGAATAATTAACCTTTCAGATTAAGTTCATATTCATTTTGGAAACACTCAAATAGTGTTTGATGAATAAAAGCAATGAGGATAGAATCCATATTGCGTTGCAGAAATTAATATTTTCGGAAAGTTCAAAAGCTTTTTTAAGATTACAAATATAGTATAGTATTACATTCACCAATAGAACTAAGAATCACCGGCAAGATAAAGAGCACAGTATAATCGAGCCTCATGTTTTGCAATTAGAGGAAAAACTGATTTATACGTCAACAAAGAGCTTGGTCAGCAGGGTATCAAATAATTATTCTAGTGCTTAATTGAAGTTTATATATGTTATCGTAGTCAATATCTCATTAATTATAGGCTTCAAACTTGTTCTGCCGAGATATTAATGTTTAATATTTTATATATCGGTCCAAGTAAAGAAATTCAGTTTCCTCAAGAGAGGAAACATTGGGAATGATAATACGACTTTTGCGAATAGCGCTACGATAAGAATCTCAGTGTCAAACATAAATTTGACCCAACATTTGATTCCTAGCACTGTATTATAATCTCCTTCATCTTTTTATTCTTATCGTTGGGGTGATAAAATTTAAATAAATACCTAAAAGCTGTGTCTATTTTCAAAAATAATATATGAATTCTAGAAACTATAATTCATTACATTTTTCCCGTGTCATAGTGGTTTAAGAATATGTTTTCCAGGACAAATTTAGCTGCTGGTCGCAATTCCTAACTGATTTTTTTAAAATTATTTACTATGAAATTACATATTCTAGAATTTTTTGCTCAACTGGAACATTAGCAGAAGCTAACCTGAAATATATAATCATATATATTAACTAGTGGATTGATAAGAAGAAATTTTTGGGGTCGTTTTGAATAAATAGTTGTGTAATAGATTAATTTTTGAGAACACTTGCTACAAAATTATTGTCATTTATGAAAGCTTGAATTTCGATATTTTTTTCAAATTTTCACCATTTAGTTTTCTTTTTGTCCCCAAAAAATAATAAAAATTTCTTCGTTTTAGAACGTTAAGGTGAAAAAGTAGGCTGGCAATTACTTATTCCTAAAAATAAGCGTTAATTGGATTGTGCAAAAATTTTTAATGGTGGCGCATATCAGCGCATTTGCGGCGCCATTCAGTGGGCTATAAAAAACCCGAAAATTAAGAGTGGGGGCTGGTGTAACTAACCTTGTAGAGAGAGCAATTTTATATTTCGGCCTCGAAACTTAAAAATTCGGCAAAGAGCGATCATAGTTGAATATTCGGAGTTACAACGTTTTCATTTTAAAAACTATAAAACAGTGATTAGCATAAGTAAGTCCTCAAGCTCGGTAAAATTATTTTACCTACGTAGCAAAGAAGTGATATCGATAATAATAATGGTTAATATCGTAGACTTCACATGTTATTTTACATTGATTAATATATAATCGATGTTTCAGCATACTAACTGCAAAAATATTAAAACAATTTACTAATTTATTCTTTACTCACCAATAAGAATGAAAATAACATCCAGGGTTAAAAGCTGAGTAATAAGGTCCCTCATTTTGCAAAATGTAGTAACAGCTGATTACCGCAGAATATTGAGAGCAGCGTAACTAACTAATATTCTGATGTTTCGCGTTTTTATATTTATCGGAAACATTTGTGTTTTCCCCTTCTTGTCCATGAATCACGTATGTACATTATTCCGAGACTAGTTGAGATGAGACATTTTAATTAATATAAAAATAATATATTTCGTAGAAGTTAAACTCTAGAATCTGCGTAGTTACTTCACCTTGACAAACTCAGATAATTTATGTTTCAAGTAACCGGACGTTTTTTTATTATAACAGTTTGAGAAACTTCGAGACTTTAATCATTTATAAAGAGTGAATGTAGCACTATTCTCTGAAAAATTTTTTTGGGAGTGGTTGGTGGAGCTGTCTTCAGGGCAGAGAGGCAAAAAGGGTGTCCGAAATATTAAAAGACCTTACATTAAAGTTAAGAGACATAATTGTTTAAACAATTTGTTATCGGTTTTAATGATATGATCTTTTAATAATGTTATAAAGTTGCGGTTTTTCCTAAAATTGTAAACTTTTTTTCAACTTTTGACTTATAGTGTCAAAATATTAATGAAATTCTACAAATTTAATTTTTCTGAACTTTTTCACTTTTTGTTAACTTTTCGCTTAGGGCGAGGTAATTAATACATCAATTTAAGAAACATAATTGTTTAAACAAATTATTATTGTTTACTCTTTAGACTTTTAGACTTTTTTGTGACTCTTTCGAAGGTGTTATCTTATTTTAGGCTTGCTCACACATTTTTCAGGAAGCAACTTTGCTGGGTTTAGGGAGAGTTAAGATTTCTTGTTTCATTTGTTACAAGTTATATAACCAAAATACTGAGCGATAGTCTTTTTTTGATAATTGAACCCTGTTAATGGATTCTAAATATAAGAAAAGTTTTGATGGTTCGAACTTTACGTTTTGCAGTAAGCAATGGGATAGCGAAAACTCTGAAAGAGCAAAAATTCTCGTTGCTGAAGTGATAAAATTCAAATAAATACATCCTAATTCTCAAAATTCTCAAAATTCTTGTCAATTTAAAATATACCACGCATGTTTTTCACATTTAAATGATATTAAATTGAAGATTTAAAATTTGAACAATAAAAATATAATAGTATGTGACTAACAATATTTGATCAATATCAATGTAGTAGTCAATCATAATATATTTGAGCAAGCAGCTATCAGAAAGACTTATCTCCTACGGATCAGAAAATAAAAACTTGTAAAAATTCGCGGAGACAATTGAGATTTATATATACGCAAAAAAACTTGGCATCCATAAAAGTATTAGAATTACGAATATAATCATTTTTACGAACAACCATTACTAACTAGAATTTGATAAATGTGATAAATCATTTGATTCGTTAAAAATCTTATTCGAACTCTTGGTATTTAAAAAAACTGTTAACATTAATTTTACAATTAATTTCTATTTAAATTATTAGAAAACGAAAATCCGGCGACGTTTTATTCAAAGTAATAGTTAAGAAATTCAATTTTTTAAATTTTAAATTTATGATATCCAAGAACTTCAAGTAATGAAAAGTTAATTAGGTTTGCAACAATAATGACTACGACAATTCCAAGATATATCGTCATGCCGCTTTGTTAGATATGCTAGGATTAGGGATGGTCACTGCTCGACTTGACTGTGGTAATACCTGACCTGCATGGTAATGTCCGGGCATGACCGTAAAAGTTGTTAAAACACGGTCAGGCCCAAATATCTCCACCAGGAAAGTTTTTTTTTATGGAGAAAAGTGGTTTAGTTGTTAGGAAATACCCTAAGATAAACTTTTACAAAAAGTTTTTCAGTTCTCAATGTTCCAGTTACTCTCAAAATAATAAAAATGCCAAAAATCTGAGCATAGCAGATTACACTTTTGACAGTTTGGCGCAAGTTTCGAGCGGAATTTGAAAATGAAACTTTACAAATTGAAAAATTACATTGAAAATCTGCTGCATTCATTAATATTTTTAAAATAATAGTCCTATGCTAAGTTGGTTTGAATAACTTTTCAATGAAAAAGACACTTAAAAATTAAGTTAGGTACTATTCAACCAAAAATAAATTGAAGCTGATCAAGTCCATATCCATGCACGTCTGAAAAAGAAAGCCTTTGTAGATGGAGCTATATTGTTGAGAGGAGGAGACCTGAGCGAAGAATGAAGTCTGGCAGGAGAATGAGAACTGGCAGGAGGATCTTGTATGTCGAAAAAAGAAGAAGGTGCACTTACACGAGGAACACCATGAATAGTGGCACCATTAGAAAAAACAATCAAACTGTGAACTTGATTATGCCAGAAGCAACAGACGATTACATTTTGTTTTAGGATTAAATTTTCGCGTATTACTAATAATAATCTAGAAGAGTATCAAGCTAATACATTCTATTCGCAGCGTCAATTTGTTTCATATTCATGCTTTTGTTTCTTTCATTATATTATTTTGTGATTGGTATTACATTTTTGGTTTCGCTAAAATTTGCATTACATGCTTGGAAAATAATCACGATTACACAAGAATCACTTGACATTTATTTGTGTCCCTGGTTTAGATTCAATGATTATGATTTGCTCCTGAGTTGCTAAACCAAAACAGGAGTTGAGGAGTATGACTTTAACGTAAGATTTATGACCGATTATTTTTCTATAAAAAGCTTGGACTTTAAAGCTACACTGAGAAAAATGGATTATACCTATCTATTTTAATACGCAAGCTCAAAATGTTGTACCAAATTCTATCCGCCAGGGAGTCTTATAATTTTCTATTGACATTATTTTATTCATACTTTATTATATCTCAAACGCAAAAGACTTATATCGAATCCTATGTTCCAGAATCTTAGAATTTTTTATCTGTCTCTATCCGTCCTGAAAGTTTATATGGGCATTTTCACGGAAAGTATCATTTTCTCAAAAAAAATTTTTTTTTTAAATATTAAGGCCCGCAATTAAAAGTTTTTTCCTAAATTCTGAATACACATGGAAACGAATTTTTTAGCATGGTCAATATTTTTGAGCATGCGCGCAATTTGCACAAAACATTGAAATTAGTATGTCCATAGGCTTGATTAAATTAATAATATTTTATGAATGGAAGTTCAAGCAGGGTTTTGTTTTAAATGTTAGAAACTTTATTACTGAATTTTAAGTTATCATACTTTATCTTTTATTTTAAATCAAGGTCGGTTGTCTTTTCAATATTTAAATTATATCCTGACCATTTAGAATCTAACAATTCGTGAATTAAACAGTTCAAAGAAAATATATTATCTTATATATTATTCTTACTACGACGTATTTCGAAATATCTCCAAACAGTAAAAGTTAATCTATATTGCTAATGATTCTTTTTCTATTGCGCTCATCTTTCTTTTAAGCTTCGGCTAGACGTTTCGTGGACTGTTTTTGCCTTTTTTGTTGTGAAAGCTCCTAATATATATTAGATTTAAAAAAAAATAATACATATTAATATTCAGTAATATAATGTATTCATTATCTGATAATATTTAAAATAAATAATTTATTATATAAATGCGAATAATGTGAATAATTTGACTGAACACTGAAATCTTGAGTGGAATAGTTTGTTACGACTTCTTTCTTTCTTGTAAAAAAACTACTTTTAATAAGTCCGTATAGACAGTGTCTCCCCTGGCGGTAAAAATAAAAATTACAATCAAGGCGGGACATTTCAAACCCGTGGGAATACATACTTATTCACTAAATTATGTTAAATATAAAAAATTATGTTGCGTAATAATATAAAAATTGTATTATATTATACTATATTATAGATACTGATATTATAATTCTAATATGTATACAATGTAATATATTATATAATGATATTACTGTTTCTCTCTCTGATATAAATCAAATAAAATTGAATGGAAATTATATTCGAATGTATAACGAAAAATGTATTTTCAATAAAGTAAGCAAATGAAATAGTGTTTAACGTCCAATTCAATTTTGGGGTTAAAACTGGTTTAAAAATGGTTTAAAGTACATTTTTTCATCATTTAACTATTCACTAAAATGTATTTCTTTTAAGAAACATTATATTTTCTTGAACTCATCTCTAATTCATTTGGTTAGATAATGGTTAACTTATTATAATCATGATAGATTATATGCAATTCTCGTCTTCGAGATTTAAAACTCGCAGTAGTCTGCTTTGCAGCCAGATGGAATCACATTTTAAAAGCCAAAAACAAAAAGGTGTACTTCCCATACCGCGAACTCCGCTATCTTCATTGTTTTCTTTGTACTCATGTGAATCACATCGCAAGAGAGATTTTTAGTTAATTTTTCTTTTTTGACGAAATATTTTCATCTGAAATTGGAAAACATAAGAAAACAAGTCATAAGGATGACAAAGACGATGACAGAGAAGCCATTTTACGGAAAATTAAAAAATGAAACGAAAAAGTCCAACGTTTTTTGGACAAATGAAAGTACATCGTCTTATTAAATATGGCGTTTTGGTTCGATCCTTAGAGACAAAACCACAGCAAGCCTGTTCATTCTGGCAGAGCATATTCTTTCGAGGAAAGACTAAAAGCCTAATGAGTCAGAGGCATTAGAGAAAGGTGACTACATCGCAAATGAGAAGAGTAAGAAGAAAGTTTCCGAGACGCAAGACGCAACTGCGCAAGACACATCTGTGCTAGACACTTTGACAGGAGAAATTTCAGAAATTAAACAAGTTTCAGACTCCCGTTTTGAAAATAAAATCCCAGAAGAGTCAAGCCTTGAGCCCGAAGTCCTTGAGATCTTGGGTGCAGATCCTTCAAAACCAAAAAATGCCAAAGTTTTTATCCAGGAGGAATTGTCGGCTCGTTGGAGTCATTGGCTTTCGTCCCTGTTGGAAAAAGAGGAAATGCAGAAACTGTTGGATCAGTACCCTCGAGAATCCACTAAATGTCTTTTCGAAGCACCACTATTAAATCCTGAAATTGTAGCCATGACCACTGAAGCATTGGTCCAAAGAGACAAAAAGTTTATATCAGCTCAGAACATGGCAGGTTCTGCTCTTGTGGCATTAGGGTCAGCAATTTCATGTCTCCTATCAGGTGACGAAATCGACAAGCTAGATCTGCTACGAAGATTGTGCGATTCTGGAAAACGCATGACTCAGGTTCATCGTGAATTTTCTGCTACAAGAAGGGCTTTTGTGTCTCCTAGGTTAAACAGACAGGTTCGTGATGCCTTAGAGCGTACAACTCCGGATCAATTTTTGTATGGCTCTAATCCCTTAGAGAAAGTCAAAGAGGTTAAAGCTATGGAGAAACTCAGACAAGATCTTAAAGTTTCTCCAGCTAACAAACAAAATAAAGCAAGTGCTTTAAACTCGAAGGGCCCGTTTGTCAAATTCAAGAAACCACAAGCGGGCACCAAATCTCAATATCCAAACAAACCTTTCGGCCAATTCAACAAACAAACCTTTCAGAAGCGCAAGGCTCAGTTTCAAAAGCCATCGACACAGCAGAAACCTACAGAAGAATAGAAGAAGTAGAGGTAAGGAACTCTGGTGGACGCTTGAAACACTTCTATAATGAATGGGAGTCGATATGTTCTGATATTTGTGTGCTAGAATGTCTTAAAGGTTATGAAATAACTTTTCAATCCCCTCCTATCCAAGTAAACGCTCCTCCAGAACCTTCCTTCTCATATGCTAATAGCTCTCTTTTAGATTGTGAAATGAAACTTTTGTTAGACATGGGGGCTATAAAACTCTAAAAAAGACGAGTTCATTTCAACTTATTTTCTAATAGATAGACCTAATAGAAAGGAAAGATTTATTTTCAACCTCAAAAAATTAAAGGCATTCATTAAACCGCCGTATTTCAAACTAGAAGATATCAGGACTGCAATTAAGCTAATTGCCCCAGAGGCATTTATGGCAAAAATTGACCTTAAAGATGCCTTCTTCTCAGTCCCTGTACATCTTCAAGACCGTAAATTTCTTAGACTTATTTTTCGCGGAGAGTTATTTCAGTTTAAATGCTTACCCTTTGGACTCTCAACCAGCCCCTTCGTGTTTACCAAAGTTATGAAACCAGTCGTAAATCACCTTCGCTCTATGGGTCTGATACCTTCAATTTATTTAGACGATCTTCTATGTAGAGGCTCATCGGAAGATATGTGTAAGGCTAATGCACAGGAATCTATTAACCTTCTCTCGAAACTAGGTTTTATCATCAATTGGGAAAAGAGTCAACTCATTCTTACCACTCGCTGCGAATATCTAGGCCTCATAATTAATTCCAAAAAGTTCATGTTGGAATTACCTGATAAAAAGAGGATCTCCATGAAAAACATGATTGAGAGGTTGCAGCCTGGGACTCGTTGTAAGATAAGAGAATTTGCTAGTTTGATAGGTTCTTTAGTGTCTAGTTGTCCTGCTATTGCTTATGGGTTTCTATATACGAAAAATCTCGAAAGAGAAAAGCAATCAAGGTTAGTTATTAACGAGGGTGATTTTGAATGCCGAATGACTGTTTCCCATGCGGTTCAATTTGAACTTGATTGGTGGCACAGCCACATTGAGTCCTCATGTAGTCCAATTAGATCAAAAAACTTCAGTGCCACAATTTTTACAGATGCATCTAAGACAGGATGGGGAGCAGCTTGTAATATTCAAACCACAGGTGGTCTTTGGTCGGCAGAAGAAATGAACAACCACATTAATTATTTAGAATTCGTGGCAATTTTACTAGCTCTTAGAAGTTTTGCTCAGAACCTATCAGAATGCGAAATTCTCCTTCGTGTTGACAACACCACTGCAATTTCTTATATCAACAAAATGGGGAGCACACGTGTACCCAAGTAGCATAAATTGGCTCTTCAGATTGGCAGTGGTGTGAGTTTAAGAAAATTTGGCTATTTGCATCCTACATACCTTCCAGGGAAAATAAGGATGCTGATCGCGAGTCCCGCAACAATAACATCGATACTGAATGGGAACTTGCTAATTATGCTTTTAACCGCATAGTTACTCGTTATGGAAAACCGAAAATCGATCTTTTTGCTTCTTTTATCAACGCAGAGTGCGAAAAATATTGCTCGTGGTTAAGAGATCCATTCGCATCTTCAGTGGACGCGTTCACCATCAATTGGGGTGACCTAAATTTCTATGCTTTCCCCCTTTTTCCCTCATTCTTCCAACCATACGAAAAATTATTAATGACCAGGCTACTGGCATTATAATCTTTCCTCAGTGGACAGTCCAAGCCTGGTACCCCTTATTCTTATCGACTCTCATTGAACATCCAATAATCTTTAAACCCTCATCAAATCTATTGCTCTCCCCATGCAGGTCGCTCCCAAATCCGCTAGCCAGGCAACTTACCCTGGTAGCGGGCAAATTATCAGGAAGGCGTATTTAAATAGAGGTTTCTCCAAAGCAATCGCTTCTTGATTTCCTTTCTGACCAATTCAATGAAGGGGCGTCTTACGGAACACTGAACTCAACACGTTCTGCCATTTCTCTGACGACCTTCGAAACCAAAGTATAGTCACACCTGGGATCCAGAATTAGTTTTGAGATTCTGGGAAAATTCTCCAGCAAATGATGCCATAAGCCTGCAACATCTCAGCGAAAAATTGATAACTCTTCTCGCATTAGCTACAGCTCACAGACTTCAAACCTTCTCACTGATCAAAACGAATCACATTCATCAAGACTTCATCAATTCGGATCACGATGCCTGACAGAATTAAAACTTCACGTCGGGATAATTTCCAACCTCTACTGACGTTACCTTTTCTCAAGGAAAGACCTAGCATCTGTGTGGCTTACACACTTTTAGCCTACATCTCAAGAACCAAAGAGATTCAGCGAAAAGGAAACAAATTATTTATTTGTTGCAAAAAACCGCATAGACCGGCGTCTCCACAGTCCTTAGCTCGATGGATTAAATCCTGCCTTTTCCGAGCAGGCATTGATACCAAAACATTTTCAGCATACAGTGCCAAACATGCCGCAACATCATCCGCTGCGTTGCAGGGTGTGGACGTTGACACTGTACGACGAACAGCAGGGTATATATTAGACCAAACGAAATTCGCTAGAACGGTCTTTGGTAATAAGGAAAAGAATAAACAATTAATGTCTTGAATTATTCGTTTTGTTCATCCCATTTATTTTGCTTCAAGAAAATAAATGCTGGTTTTAAAATCAACGTGAAAATTGGATTTGTCTCTAAACTGATGTATTAACCTTATCCATGGTAAAATTCTTTGGATCAACATACTAATTAATTTTCATGAGCATGGAAAAGTGTGCTCCAAATATTCTTGAAGTGAAGTACAATGATGGAGGGGACACTATTTCGCCAAATTTAAAATTTTCGATACTTGAATGTGTGATACATCGATAATTTTAGAAGCACGGTTTTTCCTTCATATGGATCTGTTTGCCACAAAAAACTAAAAAAAATCGAAAAATTTTTGACCTGAGTAGTTTCGCGCACTTTCACAACTGTAGACCTTGGAGCGGACATTTGAATTGCAAAAGCGGTGATACGACTTTGAGATTCTTTTGCTGAGTTATAAATCAAAGCACAATGTTAAATCCATGAAATTTCTGTAGCCTATGCTCTATATCTTTTTATGAGGGATTCTGTATTGGCTGTAAACTTTGGTTGGTATTTAATGAAGGCTCTCTGTAAATTTGTATGCCATATAACTTGAATTTGAAGTGTCAGTTTGCCTATAATCTTATTTTGACAAAAAATGACACCTTCCGTGGGAACGCCCATATGCATCTTAATGAACATTTTCTCATTCTAACTCTGCGAAATCCCATGTCCATTGCAAAATCTTATGCTTTTTCTATCAGCAGTTTTCAATTGAAACTCTTTCAAATCATATCCAAATCACAGCAAGGGTGTATTCGGAAATCAAGAAAGATTAGAAGACATCCCTTGAAATTGTTTCTGAAAAACATTAAAAGGAACTTCAGGATAGATTTTATATATAGGGTTTAACCAAAAATAGTTACATGAATGGTTAGGGGTTTTCACAGCTTGAATAAGTATTTTGATTTATTTCCTATAAATAATGTATCATGATTACAAATTTGGTTTGACCTTCTTTGGCAGATTTAATTTGGTATTACTTATGACAAACGCAAATAGAGTTTGAAAGATCATAGCAGTTAGGGAAAATGCATATTGCGACGAAAAAATTGTTATCTTCCGAAAGTTTAAAATGTTTTTAAAATTATGGATATAGTATTATATATGATTCACCAATTGAATTAAGTACCACCATCAAAGTAAAGACCAGGGTACAAACCATCCACATTTTTTGCAACCAGAGGGAAAAATGTTTTATTCGTATATCAGTTTTTCGGTTCGGGGATGTATTTTTGCGGATATTTGCTTATTTAGATGCTAGTGTAATACTTAACTGCTTAAGTTATTATTTTTAAATAGTTAGTTTAAAACCTGCCAACGCTCACAATGAGCTTTTGTAAATTAAAATCAAATAAAAGTTACTTTTATTTACGCTTGGGTTTCTCTTTTAAAGTGTATTGCAATAATCATTGGGAATTTTGTTTTTATTTTATAAATAAAGTTTAAGAAGTAACTAATTTTTAATTTGATCGCATATCCAGAACGAACTTAATTTTTCTACATGCAAAAACTTAACCTTTTCTGTGAGACCGAAAAAAAACCTAAAAATGTTCTGCATTCTATTTAAAGTTTCAAATTTTTTTAAAGTACTAATTAAAATGTGTTTTCTCCCTGGCGGTTTTATTGGGCAATTCTCAATATAAAATTGACACTTTTTTTGGATTGCAGTCTCAATGTGAAACTTTTGATAGAACAGTAAACAATTACGTAGAGGGTAAGATTAGATAGAAATAACCGATATGGTGAAGCATAAGGTTTGATAGCTTTTGTCTTGATAAGATTTCAAAGATTTTCTGTAAGATACTGAAGAAATAAAAGTATACGATTTTCGACAAATAGAATTTTATAGTGATAATCTGGCTTCCGAAACAAAGAAATTGATACAAGTCTGGTACTGATAAGATATCGTAGAATTAAGATGAAAACAGATTGATAGAAGGGGATAGGATTTGTACGTAGATAGATTTTAATAGAAAAGTCCATAATATGCGCTGGTAGATGTTTGAATAAATTATATAGGATTTTCACATAATCTACTGATAGAATTTGATTCTTGTGGTTTAGTTCTTTAAATTCTACTTCTTGAATATATTTTTTTGAACTTGTATGTATGTGAGCTTCATGTTCATAACAATCTGTGCTTTTGTCTCTAATGTTTCTACCAGGAACGAAAACCTGTTGTGGCAACAATATCGATTATGAAACATACCTCAAAATTATTTACGAAGAAGAGAAAAAGCAACTAACTTATTGATGATGTGGAAAAGGTTTGGATAAAAACAGTTAAATGAGTAGGTTCGTCTTCCTGCAGCTTAAATTACTGTTCTGAATAATTAACCTTTGAGATTAAATTCGTGTTCATTTCGGGCAAACTCAAATAGCGTTTAACAACAAATAACAATTAGGATGGAATCCATATTGCGATGCTAATATTTTTATTTCTGGAAAGCCAAAAAACGCTTTAAGATTATAAATTTATTATAGTATTATATTCACCAATAGAACTAAGTATCACAGTCAAGATAAAGACCACAATATAATCGATCCTCATATTTGACAATTAGAAGAAAAATTAATTTGTACGTGAATAAAGAATATGTTTATCATTGTGTCAAATTAACATCATGGTGGTTTATCAGACTGCATGGGTGTTATTTCAATCGTTATGTACTTAATAATAGGCGTCATACCTATTCTGCTAAGATATTCATGTTTATATTTTATATTTCAGCCCAAAAAGAAAATTTAGTTGCCGGAAGAGAGTCAACTTTGGGAAAAATAAAGCGCTTGATTATTATCTCCTTCATTTAGTTTTTCTTATCTCTAGGATGATAAAATTTAAGTCAATACATAGAAGCTATGTTTAGTTTCAAAAATAAGATTTCTATTCTAGAAACTATAACTAATTACATTATTAACATGTCACAGTAGTTCAGGAATGTATTTTCGCCGACAAATTTAGCTGCTCGTCGAAATTCTTAACTGATTTTTTTTTAACTAGCAAATATAAAATTTTTTATTCCAACAATTCTTGTTTAACTGAAAAAATACCAGAAGCTACCCTGAAATATATTTAGATATGTTCAGAATTGGGCTGCTAAGAAGAAATTTCAAATTAATAGCGGATTGAAATACGCAATTTGGATTTCACAAACTTTAAGAATGATACAATTTCTAGAAGCTTAAAATTCAATAATTTTTGAATGATCAATTACACATGTCTGTTTCTCAAACGTAAACGCGATGTTTGATTAAAGCTTTAAACTATATTACCAAATTAAACTATAACAACATTTGGATAAAAATATTTTACTAACTAGAATTGTTAATTTAATAAGTTATTTAACTAGTTTTAACATTTTTTAGAACTTTAGTATTTGGAAATGTGTCATTAATTTTACAAATAATTTCTATTTTTAATGTTAGAAAAAAAACCAGCGAAGGTAAGAATGAAAAACAGACGAATTATCTAAAATAGACCAATTTTTTACGAAACAGTTGAATCCTCATCCCAAAAATATCAGTTTTCAATCTAGAGAATCAATTTGTTGCCTATATAGATGAATTATCAACGAAATAATTAGAGTTTCAACCAAAAACAAAATTTTGAATTAAAATAAACGTTCAACCAAAAAAGAGAATTTTTAACAAAGCGGTTTATCATTCAACCTAGCAGTTGAATTTTTGACAACAAAAAAGATGAATTTTGGATGTAAAATATAATAGTTGATATTGGAACTAAACATTTTATTTTTAATAGAAAATAAAAATTAAGAGTAACTAGTTATTTTGTTGGTATATTTGTCTTAAGGTTATATCAGTATAATTTACATAGATATTTGAAGATTTCAATTTTTCCGAATAACTACTTGAAAAATTTATAAGATATTTTTTTTATGTTACAGGAGTTTATCAAATTTCGGGAGAAATTCGTCTCTGAAATATTAGGAAATCATTTTAAATGTTGAAAAATAGTTTTTATTATTTTAATAAAATAAATTTTTCAAAATTCGAAATTGAAAAAAAATTTTCCCGGTATCTTTAGAAAAAACTTACATGAAAACGATTCAAATTCCTTAAAAAACTTCAAAATTGTCTTTCACAATCTTCAAAAATGTAAATTTTGTTATAAATTTCTTGAAATATTTTCATCTGTAAATTAAGTTCGAATATTTTCATAACTTGTAAAACTTTGAAATATTTTTATATACTGAATGGAAAAGAGAAATAGTCACAGGAAAGTTATTATAAGTCAATCATTATAATCATATAATAATCGTCTTCAAAAAATATCATTGTGAGGAAATTAAAGCGTTTTTTTTTTGTTTCCAGAAAAGACCGTCTGGGGCATGGGCAAAAGATAGAAGCATTGGGAACCATAGTACATTGAGATTTTATTATTAATTGTAATTACAACGTACTACTAATATATTAAGATGGCTTTCGATCAAAAACATTTTTTTCTTATTTTCACAATTTTTCAACTGATTGAATGACGTTGATTATTTTGGTTTACATGCTGTACTGTAAAATGACTTAAGATGGGGCGAAAGCGGCCTACTGGAATTTCCATCCCTTCTTTTGTGGTCAATGGGGTAATCGTTTCACTTTGCATGTTCATTTTTACCCGAGTTTTATAGCCAACGTGACGAATATATGCATATATTCCAGCAAGATAGTTACTACTCTCCAATATTGCAAAAACGTCACCAGAAAATGTTGATAATACAATGTGCTCCTGCGTTGGAATGGGGATATATTTATTCGGTCCTTCGTGTAATAAAATTGGTGTATCTGCAGGAAAAGTGTATTTTTGAAGTTCGAATCCTCGGTTCGGATTTTTAAGGGAAGTAAGCATAATAAACTGAAGTTGGTCAAGCCCATATACAGATCCGTCAGAAGAAGGAAGCCTGGTTGGTAGAGCCATGCATCTTAAGACAGGAGACCCGGGCCTAAAAAGAAGACGTTTCTGGGATAAGCACAAATGTTTATAAATTTGCAGAAGGTCTTCTATGATTATTTATTGAGAGGAATTT
>CAKNWV010000015.1:0-14261 GCA_932074545.1 Andricus pictus | reverse complement strand
ATCCTGGCTCAGACTGGTCATGATATACACCAGATAAAATTAAAATGTGCTTAAATAGTACTAAATATGTTTCTGTAATATTTTTACATTATATTTCAATCCTTTCTAGTAGATTATACTGCGGAGACGTCCCTAAATTTCAGACGAGACACACTGAGATATTAAAGACGTAACCCCTTATTGTATAAGCTTATTGCATGCTTGCATGTTTGGGGATGATTGGGAATCGTTTAGATTTACGATTACTACATTTTCAATTTCATTAATTAATTTCTGCACTAATTACTAGTGTTTAAAATAAATACCACAATGTGGTATTTATTTAGCACATTTATTTACCACATATTTATTTAAAATTCGGTTTTTCGTATGATCTGATCACTTCTCCCGCCAGTCTGGTCGACTGGAAGGAGCAGATGCTGATCCGGACTCTCGCCTCTGTCATACAAGCCAGTCGTTGCTACTAGGGTACCCGTGCTTCCCTTCTTTCAAAGAAAGTAAAATATCCAAGATAATTTGGAGATAAAGCACACAGAAAATTTGGATAGGTCAATTTTCTCCCACATTTGTGAAACTTTTTTAAACTTGAAGGCGTGAAATCTATTTTGGAGCGAACGCCCGGCCGGAGGAATCGCTTCCACCAATCCACACTTTTTATGAGTGATATTTGACAATTATGTCTTCTTCTGATTGAACTAATGATGTGGATGATTGTGGTCACTCTCTCTACTCTGAAATAATGTAAGATTTGGCGACGGGCCCTACTGGAGCTTCCCTGATTTTACCTAAGATCATTAGGGTAATAGAGCCGCTTTCCCTGTTTATTTTTGCTTGTCTTATATTGACAGTGTCAGTATTATATGAATATATTCCAGCAAGAACAAATTTACTCTCCAATATTGCAAAGACGTCACCATCAGATGTTGATTATATAATTTGTTCTTGGTTTGGTATATGCGCTAACTGACTTTTTACTGCTGATACTTTCATTCGTTTATCCACAGGGAAAAAATATATTTGAAGCTCGAAAAGCCGATGCGGATAACTTTCAGGAGCAAGCCGAATTAACTAAAGGTGGTCAAGTTTATATTCAATTCCGTTATCAGAAGCGATCGTCGTAGGTGTATTCATGCATCTGGCAGGAGGAGACCGGGTTCTTCCACGGAGTGGAGGCTCAGCGGGAGGAGACCTGGCAGGAGAATAATGTCTGTCTGAAGCAAGAGACCTGTCAGGAGAATGTTGTCGGTCAGGTGCAGGCGATGATGATTTGTTACGAGGAACACCAGGAATGGGGTCACCATTAGGTAAAAAGTCGAATTGTGAACTTAATTCTGCAAAAAGAAACAGTGAATAATTTTAGTTCAAAGCATATCGGTATATCATACTCTTCTTGTGTAAAAAAAACGACTGCAGTTGTTTAAAAATCGTTTTTATTTTCTACGTTTTGGCTCTCACGGCGGTCCTTCATCAGGAAAGTTTTCATTTCTAAAATAAATGTTGTTTTTATGATAAATTAAAACTAAAATACAATAATCTAACAATGTAAATATAACAACTTTAGGTGTTTTTGTTGCTGTTCCCACCTGGTCTAAGTGTTCTTACCTTGATAAGAAACAAATTTTTATTTTGTTTTCAGGAATTGCAATAGGAGCATTTTGTGGTGTTTGTCCAAATTTTATCGTAAGATTCTGGTTCATTTTTAAGAATTTATACATTGACTTGAATGTTGGACGTTAAATGGGATTTTGAATTCGATTTTAATCTAATTTAAGATTCTGAAATTTCAATCAAGCATACATCATCCACATAGCGTTTATATAAGATCGGAGTAAATTTTAATTTTTCTAATGCTCTCCTTTCTATATCTTCCAACACCAAATTTGACGTAGATATTTCGACATGATTATTAAATCCTCACCTTATGTAACATTTATTAGTAACATTTTTTTACTCTAAATGTCTATTTTTTCACACTACGTAATTTTTAATTACAGGTAATGACAAAAAAAATTGTATGTTACATAGTTAGGTTATAGTATTTTAGTTTTAATTTACCATAAAAGCAATATTTATTTTAAATATGAAAACTTTCCTGAAAAAGGCCCGCAGTGAGAGCCGAAACGTAGAAAATAAAAACGATTTTTAAACAACTACAATCGTTTTTTTATGTTTGTATTTATTGGACCGTAAGACCGAAGAAAGAAAGGCTTTAGGCTCTTAATTTTGAAAAAAAATTTTAACTTTGTTCATTTTTCAAATCAAAAGACACGTCTTCAATTTAAAATCTTCCAAATTGAAAAAATTTCGAATGTAAACCATCACAATTCGCGCATTTTGTAGCTTATGAATTGATGCTAAATAATCTTTTTCCGATAATTTCTGGGTTCTTTCAAAAATACACCTGGACACCCACATAGAACGACCTTTACAATGGTTTCTAGTTTAGTGTATACTTATGACCCTGGTCAAATTTAGATGCATTTTTCTCGACAAGTAGTTTTCTAATATTCGAACCTCAAAAATGCTATATGAGTCCATTCTTATAAAACTGTCTTCCCAGGTACTTGGAGCCACATAATTTTGTTTCCATTGCATGAAATAATATAATTACAATTAATTTTTCAATTCTCAAAATTCAAATCTGACAATTTTAATCCTTAACGTTTTGAAGTTGTCATATGTACCTTTATTAAACACAAAAATTTCCTTATCCGAAAATTAAAAAAAAAGCGGCCACCCTGATTTTAAAGCTTAGTAATTCAAAATTCTGCACATTTGCAGGCCAAAAGACAGGCATTTAATTCTAAATCTTACAATGAATAATTTGTGTATGCTTTAAAGTTTATTCGTTAAAATATTTTACAATGTTTGAATGAGCAGATTTAATATTTTTTGGAGAATAAACTAAAAATGTTTTTCAAGTGATTACTTGTTGAAATACTTTGTAATTTAACAATCAAATTTGATTTATTTGAGGAATTATTATAAAAAATGTCCATGTTTACCATTCTTTCATGAACAGACTTAAAACTGTTTATACTGATCCGACTAAAAGTGTCATTTCGATCAACTCTAATAAACCAGTACCTGTTTTTCATTTTTCCATGATTAAGATCATTTTTCTTCACGGAATCGTTTAAATTCAGATTTTTAAATTTCACAATAACCGATCCAATAGCTCTTCCTACAATGCTTTCAACTAAAACTAATCTTTATCTCATTGGCTACTTCCAATAAAAATTACTCTTATCATAAAATTAGAAATGATTAAAATCTGCTGAATTTTGTAAACATTTACGAACGTCATAATTTCATTCAAAACAAATAACTATTACTCCAAAAACTGTTTATTTTAACCCCCAACCCTCTTGTATTGTGTCCGAAAAATACCACGAAAAATCTAAAATAGAATCTTTACGGAAAATTCATGCTAGACACATTTTTTATAAACAGTTTTCAGCGTAAATAATTATTTTTCAGTAAAAAACAATTTGCTAAGTATTTTTAAACTGATTTGAAATTTTTAAACTATTATCATTTATTACAAGAGACTTTTTCCTTTATGTACATAGTGGAAAGTTATAATTTTCCAGGATAAATCATACAGTTGATGAATGTTAAGAGTTATATTTTTTGTTTAACATATTTTGCACATTTTTTTGAAAATTTGGTTTTATAACTTCTTTTTACCAAATCGTAAAAGGTTAGTATTTCGTGGAAAGAATAACATAGATGATTGAAAAGTAAGAGCAATACTTTTTGTTTAAGACATTTTGCATATATTTGAAGAAAATTTATTCGTTTAAACAATTTTTGCCGCTCCCAACCGTGAAAAACCCGTTTTATTCAGTATTTTCTTTTGTTAGAAGCCTATCAATATTTGAAACGTTAATTATTTTATGAGTTTTGAAAGAAGAAAATACTAATGCGACCTACGTGCACATTTACCGGTGGTTCTCCTCTTTCAAAGAAAGTGAAATATCCAGGATATCCAGGATAACGAGAAGTACCGAGAACGGGGTAACATTCAGGGAGCAGTAAATAATGTTATAATTAGAGAATATAAAGAACACAGTAAAGAAATTCTACTTGCAGTACTCTTTTCGAAATGATATCCTTAATTTTTTAAGATAAAGCTCACAGAAAATTTGGAAAGTGTCTTGGTCAATATTTTCGGAATTTTTTTTTCTTCACTGATTTTCATATGTAAATCTTCAAAATTATAAAGTAGATGTTATATTCAATTCAAAACAAAAAAATTGATTCCAAATTGGAGTAGATACATATAATAGTCATAGGTCAATCTGCACTAAAATTTTCAAACTCTTGTCAACTTGAACGCGTCAAATCAATTTTGGAGCGAGCGTACGGCCGGAGGAATCGCTTCCACCACTCCACCTGTACATACTTCGCAGATCCTTCTACGATACAATTCAGTCACGATTATCAACAACAAAACTGGAATGCATTGTTGATACTTTGGATTAAGGCTTGGCACACTTGTTAAGAGTGATATTCTTTTTATTATTATTTGTAATTACGACATACAAGTAACATATCAAACCGACTTGGGATCACAAACAATTTCATATTTTAGACTTATGTATTTTACTAATTAAATTAATGGAGTGGAGAATTGCAGTTTACACACTCTACTTTAAAATTAAGTTTGATTGGGCGAAAGGGACCCACTGGAGTTTCCCTGATTTCATCTGAGGTCAATGCGCTTATAGTGCCGCTTTTCATATTTATTTTTGCTCGTCTCATGTTGTGAGTGTCAGTAGTATATGCATATATTCCACCAAGAAAAGTTTTACTCTTTAATATTGCAAAGACATTACCATCAGACGTTGATAAAACAATTTGTTCTTGTTTTGGTATGGGCACGAACTGATTTCTTCCTGCTGATACTTTAATTTGTTTATCCGCAGGAAAAGTGTATCTTCGCAGCTCGAACAGCCGCTGCTGATTATTGTCGGGAGTGAGCCGAATGAACTGAAGCTGGTCAAGTTCATATTCAATTCCGGTATTAGAAGCAATCGTGGTAGGTGTAGCCATACACCTGGCAGGAAGAGACCGGGTCCTTGCACGAATGGGTGGCTCAGCAGGAGGAGACCTGTCAGGAGAATGTTGTGCGTGATGAGCAGAAGATGATGATCTGTGACGAGGAACACCAGGAATGGGTTCGCCATTAGGCAAACATTCGAACGGTGAACTTAACTCTGCAAAAAAAAAGAGTGAATTAATTTTCATTTAAAGTATATCTGTATGTCATACACTTCTTGTGACAAAATTGCGATGAAAGATTAAAACTTTACTAATTCAACTGTTAGGAGTTGCAATTGAAAACTGTCTCATTTTTAGGATGTATAAATGAAATTATTTAGATTTTTTTCATTTAAAAAATCATAAGACAAGTTTTTGATTTAAAATATTCTAAATTAAAAAAATGTCGGATGTGAACCATAATAATTCGCGCATTTTGTAGCTTGTGAATTAATGCTAAATAATATTTTTCCCATAACTTCTGGGTTCTTTCAACAATACACATGGGCACCCACATAAAAAGCGCCTTTACGGTGGTTTCTAGTTTAGTTTAGTTTATACTGCATCTATCGGCACTGTTTTTTATGGACAGAAAGCAAACGGAAATGTGTACATTTCATGTTCAAAGAAAAAGTATAACACTTGCACTTATGACACTCGTTAAATTTAGATGTGTTGTTCCCGAAAAGCAGTTTTTGTAAGCTTTCACCTTACACATGTTATATGAGTATCTTCTTAGAAAATTATTGTTTTACTTACTTTAAGCAACATAAAGTTTTTCCCATTTCATGGAAATGATTTATCTTTTATTTTCAAGGTATTTTACACTTAAGATTTATGATTGAATTTTAAAATCCACGATTCACTATTTAAAAATTAATTATTTTGAACAATTTGTGTTTAGAAATTTAATCTATTTTTAAATTTTTCAATATTTGTCCAGTCAGTCTCAATGTTAACTTATAATTTTTTATTCAGTAATAATTTCAAGTTCTACAATTTCAGAAGCTTTAACTTTGAAAGAGTCAATTCAGTTTTCAATGTGAAATTTTCTTTTCTTTGATTTTAAAATTATTAAAATTACAAAGTTTGCAATATTAACATACTTAATTTTAAACACTTTTAATTATAAACAATAGACTTCAAATTAATTGCAATTTTTAATTTACCATTTTCCAAAATTCAATTCTGACAGTATTTAATTTTTAACGTTTTCAAGTTGGCCTATGTTCCTTTGTTTGACACAAAGATATCCTTGTCCGAAAATTTTTAATGATAGTGGCCCAACTGATTTTGAAGATTTACTATTCAAAGTTCTATAATTTGTAAGACTTATATTTTATAGTGTTGTCATTAAAATTTTTTTTTGCTCAATTTTGATGATTTTTGTTTCAAAATTCTTTAATTTTAACGGTATGCAATTTGAAAATTTTCAATTTTCAATGCTTGCAATTGAAGATTCTTCAATATTTAATATTTATAATGAGAAATTATGCAATTTGGAGTGCCATTTTGAAAATAATTCAATTTCAGGAATTTAATATTAACAATGGTTGAATTTTGAAAATATCAGATTGAAACTTATTTAATCTCATAGATTTGCAATTCGAAATTCTCCAATTGTGAAAAGTTCAAATGACAGCGCTTATTTTTTTCAAACAAAAAACAAATTGGAAAATATTACTAGGTTTCCAGAAAATGGGGTGGAGGGGGATTTTTTTTCCCTCAAGGGACACGTTTTCTCCAATTTGGATTGTGATTGAAAATCCAATTTTTAGTCGAAAAAAAAGCAAAAATTTCCTTAGTAGCTATTGAGTTGCTTAATCGATACAAGAAAAGCTTCTTTAAAAATATTATTAGGTTGCGAGAAAATTAAGGAGGAAGTTTTTTTGAAATCAATCGCTATGTTTGTGAAACTTTTAACAATGAAAAAAATTCAATTTGAAAATATCAAAAAAAATCATAATTAAATTTCCGCTAAAAGAATGTGTCAGCGATCATATATACCCTTTATTTAACTTTTTATTGAAGCATGATTTGGACTCATGCCGACCAATTTCCGCTTCCACTTTAACTCAATGTACTTTCTGGTTCCGAAATTGTGATAATTTCTGTATCAACAAGGAACGTTTTTCAATTCGGTTTTTCATAATACACATATTCTGTATTCCACAGGAATAAATTCGTTTTGATTTTAGACCAGTTGTTATTTGTGGATAGGTTAAAATTATTATTATAGGTGTATTACAGTACTAAATTAACCAATCGAATTGAGGACAACCATCAAGCTGTAAACCAGGGTAAAAGCAATCCTCATCTTTTCCAATTAGGGGCAAAACTGATCAGTGCGTTAATACAGAATTTGGTTAACACTGTATCTAATGAATATTCTAGTTTTTTATTAGAGTATGTTAATGATATCTAAATCGTTACCTCATAGATTTTCGGGGCAAGCTTGTCCCTCTGAGATATCCATATTTGTATTTCATAAATCAGTTCAAGCGATAAAATTTGTTTACCTCAAACCGGAAATTATTTAAACAATTTTCAAATGTTGTGGACATCTTCCTAAAGGTGTCTGATAAGGTATTTTGCCAAACAAAATTTATTGGAGTCATGGAGAAATGAAAATTATCACATAATACTCTTATGAATGGGTCTATTATTTGAAAAAGTATTCGTTTTTCAATAAATTATGCCCCAGAAAGAAATGTGCTACGTAACTTTTCACGAAGTTTCAGTTTTAAGACAGTTGTCATTATTGGTGGAATTTTTGAAAAAATAAAATAATATTTTTTAGTTCAAAATTTAAAAAAAGCGAAAATATTATTCATTTTAAAACGATTATCTTTGACACAACTTTAGGATTTTTATCACTTTAGTTCTTTATTCTTATCGCTGAAATGATAAGGTTTAATTGCTTAATTTCGTAGAAGCCTATTTGCTCGAAAAAAAATTCTCTACAACTTTGAATGATCAAATTATAGAAAATTAGTATTTTAATACCTAAAATCATCACAAAATAATTTTCAAAGTAAAAAAAATAGTAATATCTGACATTAATTTCTTTTCAAATATTGGATGCAGCGAACTTATAAACAAATGTCTTTTCTAGAAAACGAACGGATATTGATGAGAATACCATCACCTTTTAAAATTGGGCATGAAGCGATAAGAAGAAAAAGTTCTATGCATACAATAAATAATTTTTGTATGTTTTAAAGTCCTATCATTTGAAAAATCTTTCCTTTCATTAAAAATATAATTAACTAGAGTTCCCGCATGACAATGACAATGTTTGAATGACTAAATTTTATATTTTTTGGAGAATAAACTAAAAATGTATTTCAAATGTTTACATGTTCATATACTTTGTAAGTATATGAACATAAGTATAATAATCTGGTGACTTTCTGCTATCATATTTTCAGAATTAAGAACTATTTACTATTCACACGATTTACATCAACACATGTACATTCTGATATTTTTTTTCTATGAACAGTCTCTTTTTTAGAAAAATGTACTAAAAATGTATTTACGGTGACTTTCTCTTATCAATTTTTTTTAATTAACAGGAAATGTAATAATTTAAACAACTTTTCTAAGAAAATACTGATTTTTAACTCTTTGCACGAATAAGATCTTTTTTCTTCAAAGAATCATCGGAATTCAGATTTTTTAAATTCTTAATAACTGATACAATGGCTGTTCCAACAAAGCTTTCAACTAAAACTAATCTTTATGACATTGGCTAGTTCCAATAAAAAGTATTCTTATTATAAAATTAGTAATAATAATCAAAATCTAACTAAAATTCGTACACTAGGAGGACACATTATAAAAAAAACTTATCATCGGTACAAGGAAAAGGAACTTAAAATTCGTAATCAGTATCCCAAAGAAACCCAGATACTGAATTTTGCAAACATTTACAAACGTCTTACTTTTGTTCAAAACAAATAATTTAGACCCAAAAACTTTTTATTTTGACCTTCCAACCCTCTTGTATTGGGTCCGGAAAATTCCACGAAAAACCGAAAATGGAAGCCTTATGTAAAATTAATGCTAGACGAATTTTTGTGAACAGTTTTAAGCGTAAATAATTATTTTTTAGTAAAGAAGAACTTGCTAAGTATTTCTAAACCGATTTGAAATTCTTTAAACTATTATTATTTATTTAAAGATACTTTGCCCTTTATGTAAATCGTGAAAAGTTATAATTTTCCGGGATAAATCATACCTTCGATGAATCTTAAGAGTTATATTTTTTGCTTAACATATTTCGCAAATTTTGTTGACAATTAGTTTGTGTAACTTGTTTTCACTAAATTGTGAAAAGTTAGTATTTCGTGGAAGTAATAACATAGTTAATTGAAAATTGAGAGCAATACTTTTTGTTAAAGACATTTTGCATATATTTAAAGAACATTTATTCGTTTAAACAACCCCCCTCCCCCCACTGTAAAAACATAATTTTTCTAAATTGAGAGCAATATATTTCTGTTTAAGACATTTTGCAACTATTCAAATAATTTTAATTCGTTTAAACAATGTTTGCCCCTCCCAATCCTGAAAATGGCTACTTACTCAGTATTTTCTTTTTTCATAACTTACATACTAATTATTGTTTGCGATATTCAATTGTGTAACCAGTTTGTTTATTAAGGATGAACGGTTACTTTTTTGAAATTGATTTCGTTTCGCTGAACATGAAAAGTTTTTGAACAAATTTTGGGAAACGAACAACAATGTACGTTCGTAAGTATGAATCCGAAAAAGTAACTATCCGTAACTTACTGGAAACATTTTTTAACACTAGAAGTACCAGGGTCATTTTTGACCCACGTGGGTTTGTCAGGGGCCGCACCTGCGTCTATAATCATGGGAGCAACAAACGCTCCAGTACCTTTTATTTATTTAAGGTGTTGTACAACTTACTAAAATTTCGTCTTTCTAGCCCACCTAGAAGTATGGAAAATGCCCTTGTTATACCTGAAGTACCACGTGGGTCATTTTTTACCCATACGAAGTTTACCGCAATTTGATATCAATAACACCGTTTTTTAAAATTTGTAATTGTTTCTGAGCCTGCCTCGAACATAAGGCACCCTCGAGCACGCAAAGAACATAAGGGGAATAAAACATCAAGCCTATGTTTCAATTGCGTCAAGTATGTGTGGAAAAGTTGCCAAGCCAAAACTCTTGTCGAATGTCTCAACTGTGAGACCATCCCAGCTTAGAAAATACTGTCAACTCCTATGCTTCTAAATATTTTCAAATATTTATAATTCTAGAGTGAATTTGTTTGTTCTTATATGTTTTTGTTCCTTGATATAAATAAGCAAGAAAACACGCAAAGCATTGTAGCCACATGCTGCAGAATCTTTTATAGCATCTTTTTTTTTATACTCTGTACTTAACTTATTTGTCTGTAAAAGAATAAATATTATTAGTACTCATGTAAAAAGTATGTTTTGACTCTGTTTTAATATTTTTACAACGAGAAACGCTCTTGCTTTGTTTCACTTACTTGTTTTTATGATGTTTGATGACAGTCTGAGGAATTTCTTGTGTAAACTTAAAAATAGTAAGAAAACGTTTATTTCTGAAAATGTATTTATGACAGTGTACTATTCATTTTAGAGACCAAATTATCCTTCGGTTACCATATAAAGTCTTCCTAAATGTACTGTAAAGATGGCTTCGACCAAAACACCACCCAAATACCAATAAAATGGTGGTTTCCTAGTGTGGGTCAAAAATGACCCACGTGCTACTTCAAGGGATACGGCGAACTCCGGTACTTCTAGTATTAAGCCTATAAATATTTTAAACATTAACAAGGCTATGAATTTTGAAACAAGAAAATACTAATGCGACTTATGTGCACACCCTTACCTGAACATACTCCGTAGATCCTTCTACGATGAAGATCAGTCACGATTATCATCAACAAAATTAGAATGCATTGGTTATATTTTGGATTGAGGCTTGGAACACTTGCTAAGTGTGATATTCTTTTTATTATTATTTGTAATTACGAGATACAAGTAACATATCTAACCGACTTAGTATCACAAACAATTTTTACGTGTTAGTCCTATATAATATTCTAATTGAATTAATGGTGTGGAGGATTCTGGTTCAGATTCTCTACTCTAAAATAATGTAAGATTGGGTGACTAGGCCCTACTGGAGTTTTCCTGATTTCTCCTTGGGTCATTGGGGTAATAGTGCCGCTTACCATGTTTATTTTAGCTCGTCTTATATTGCGAGTTTCATAATTATATGAGTATATTCCAGCAAGAACAGTTTTACTCTCTAATATTGCAAATACGTCACCATCAGATGTTGATAATACAACTTGTTCTTGGCTTGGTGTGGGCGCAAATGCATTTCTGCCTGCTGATACTTGAATTGGTTTATCCGCAGGGAAAGTGTATCTTCGAAGCTCAAACAGCCGATGCAGATTATTATAAGGAGTAAGCCGAATTAGCTGAAGCTGGCCAAGTTCATATTCAATTCCGCCAAAAGATTCAATCGTAGTAGGTGTGGTCCTGAATCTGGCAGGAGGAGACCGGGACCTTCCATGAAGAGTAGGCTCAGTAGGAAGAGACCTGTCAGCTGAAAGTTGTCCGCCAGTACTACAAGATGAGGATCTGCCACGAGGAACACCAGGAATGGGGTCGCCATTAGGTAAACATTCGAATTCCGAACTTAACACTGCAAAAGAAATATAGTAAATTAATTTTCATTTAAAGTATATCGATATATCATGCTCTACTTGGGACAATTTTGCGAGGCAAGCCTAAAATTCTAATAATTCAACTGTTAAAAGTTGCAATTGGAAACTGTCGCATTTTTAAGATGCATGAATAAAACATATTTGAATTTTGTTTATTTAAAGGATCAGAAGACAAGTTTTTAATTTGAAACATTCCAAATTGAAAAAATTTCGAATGTAAACCATCATACTTCGCGCATTCTGTAGCTTGTAAATTGATGCTAAATAATATTTTTACAATAATTTCCGGGTTCTTTCAACAGTAAACGTGGTCACCCACATAAAAAGGACCTTTACGGTGGTTTCTAGTTTATTTTAGTTTAGTACTTAATTTTTAACGTTTTGAAGTTGGCCTATGTTCCTTTATTTGACACAAAAATGTCCTTATCCGAAAAATTTCAATAATACTGGCTACACTGTCTGTGAAGATTTACAATTAAAAGTTCTATAATTTTATAAATTCATATTTTAAAGTTATGTCATTAAATTTTTTTCTCTTCCCCTCTATTTGTCAGATTTTCGGTTTTAAATTCTTTAATTGAAAGGTATGTAATTTAATAATTTTCAATTGATTATGCTTGCAATTGAAGATTCTTTAATATTTAATGTCTATAATAGGAATTGATGTAATTTTGAGTGAACTTTTAGAAATAATTCAATTTCAGGAAGTTAGAATTAAAAAATCTTGGATTTTGAAGATATACAATTACAATTTATTCATTCTAATGAACTTTCAATTCGAGATTCGTTAATTGTAAACGGTACAGATGACAGCCTTATTAGTCTTTTTTTTTTAAACTATCTTAAATTTTAAAATATGTGTTATATTTTTCCGTATACCAAACTTTAGTTTTTAATATTTTGGTTAAAAATGATTTTTTACCATAAGTATTTCTTTATATACCATATATTTTTTAAATAAAATATTCGTATAATTTAAACGAATAACCGGTTTCATGCCCAGGCTTTTGGCTGACTTGAACCTCGAACATCTTTATTGGAAAATATTTTTTTGTTCCCAGGAAATAGGGAGGGGGGGACGCAAGGGACACGTTTTCTCTAATTTGGATAGTGATTGAAAATCCAATTTTCAGTTGAAAAAAAAGTGAGAACTTCCTTATAAGTAAATGAGTGGCTGAATCGATACAAGGAAAGCTGGTTAAAAAATATTATTGACAGTAAAAAAATTCAATTTGAAAATTAAAAAAAAAATGATAATTGTATTTCCGCTGAAAAAAAGGGTCAGCAATCATATAATGTCTGCATCAGCGGGGAATGTTTATCGAATTCGGTTTTCCATAACACACATATTTTGAAGTCCACGGGAATAAATTCATTTTGATTTTAGACAAGTTGTTATTTGTGGATAGTTTTAAATTATTATTATAGGTGTATTACAGTACTAAATTTACCAATAGAATTAAGGATAACCATCAAGCTGTAAACCAGGGTATGAGCGATCTTCATCTTTTCCAATTAGGAGCAAACCTGATTAATGCGTTCATGAAGAATTTGGTTAAAACTGTATCTAATAAATGGTCTGGTTTTTTATTAGAGTATATTAATGATATCCTAACCGTTATCTCACAGATTATCGTTGCCAAGCTTGTTTTTCTGAGATATTCATATTTGTATTTCATAAATCAGTTCGAGCGAGAAATTTTGGTTACCTCAACCGTGGCGAATTTTCGAAAAATTGGACCATTTTTTCGAATAATGCTCTGATCAAAATTTTTCTATCAACCGGAAATTTTTCAAATAATTTACAAATGTTGTGGATATTTTCCTACAGGTGTCTAATAAGGTCTTTCGACAACACAAATAGTTTGGAATTTTTAAAATAAATTATACCGTAAAAACGAAATGTGCTACGTAACTTTTCAGGAAGCTTCAGTTTTAAGGCAGTTGTCGTTTTTGGCGGAATTTTTAAAAAAATAAAAAAAATATTTTTTAGTTACAAATAAAAAAAGCGAAAATATTATTCATTTTAAAATGTTTGTCTTTGACACAACTTCAGAATTCTTATAGCCTTTAAAAATTTGGTATGAAGCGATAAGAAGAAAAAGTTCTATGTATTAAATAATTGATTTTTGTGTGTTTGAAAGTGTATACATTAAAAAAAACCTTTCCTCTTATCAAAAATATCATGAACTATACTATTGAAATTCTTGAAGGTATAATCAAATACATTTTTACAGAGATCTGCTTAACCCCATGACAATGGCAATGAATGGCTTCAGCTAGGCGCCAGGAAAAGGAAAATCTGTTTGCAGCCTGGCGCCCGGCTGGTTCCGCTTTGGCGTGCTGTTCTGGAGCCGAGTTCTGGTATAGCAGATCCTGGCTCAGACTGGTCATGATATACACCAGATAAAATTAAAATAAGCTTAAATAGTACTAAATATGTTTCTGTAATATTTTTACATTATAT
>CAKNWV010000014.1:0-18608 GCA_932074545.1 Andricus pictus | reverse complement strand
CAATCGGGCTAATGAAATGTTATAGGAATTGCTCATATCAATTAAATTTATGCAAAATTACTTGGTGAACGATTTGGCCCTATTTAAATTAGTATAATTTAATTAATCCCGTTTATAGAGTAATTTCATTTATATTTTAATCTAATCAAAGTTTTTTGTGATTTTTTGATGTATGATTTTGGACATAAATCCGGATAAAGGGCACAGGAGGAATAAGAGGGCTCGAAGATGGATAAAGATCCGAAAGCAGAGACATTAATATATAATATTGTGAATTTCATTGAATAAGCATATTATAATAAATAAATTTCATAAAGATTGCGACAATATTTATGAATGTAAACTGAGATCAAATAATTTAAATAAATACTAAACAATTTACCGAATAAATAAATTAAATTAAAATATACAACTAATATTTACCCTTATACATTCAATTTATTTACTTCCGTAAATTGCTTGTTGTTTATTATTTATTTAATATTTATTTAATTTTATTTAATTTGTTGGTTCACTATGAATTATAAAATTTTTTATTGAAGATTCATATTTTCAGATTAAAAATTCAACTCCTTGTTTAAAAATTACTCATTGACAGTTTGGTTAGGTGCAAATACTGCGTTCGAAATTACGGATATTAGGTTATACATATTAGGTATTAAGTTATAGTTTTAAATTAGAGTTGAAAAAAATAAGATGCTCAAATTTTTTGGATTTGTACATTGTTTGTAAGATAATTTATTATTTCTAAAAGTTGTGTTTACTGGAATAATTAAACTTTTCAATCAAAAATTATAAAAATGTAGAACCATAAAAAATTTTGAAAATTGAAACAGTCTAGGTCAAGTTAACAATATCTCAATATAGCCTTCCTATTGTTTTATAAGTGTCAAGAATGTTACACCATCTCATCGGTTGTTTCAAATTTTTTATTTTTCATGTTTTCCATCAAATTGAAACTTCACTGGTAATTATTCACAACAGTAACATTCATAGAAAGTTTTGAATACATACCCACACACACGCTCACGCCCATGTGTGGATGTCCTTAAAAATATAAACGTACACTGTTAAAAATGTTTGAAATTTAAATATATATTGACTATACATTTGTATATTAAATCTAAAAACTCGGCCTATGAAATATTAATTAAAAGGCTGTATATTAAATTTCATATACATGTACATTGATGAACTTTTAGAAAAGTCAGGTAATTTCACTTTCAACCAATTCAAAATAATTATGACATTAATTTTCAATTCTGAATGATGAAGCATAATATTTTTGTCTAGTTGAACATAAATTATACTGGGTTTACAGTGAATTTTGAAGAAATTTCACCGGCACGTTCCACACTCGCATTCCGCGGAGCCGCAGGGTCTTTCTAGTAAAGAAAACTTTGCACACGACCCTGAAACAGACTCCTGGCCATAGAGAACGTCTAAATCAGTTGGCCTGGTATTAGGATAAACAATGATAATCCCTTTTAACAGTTGAGCATATTCTTTTTTCTAAGTGATCTTCAAGGATTTTAAGAGTTTGAGGAAATTATCTACAAAACACAATTTCAGAAGGAATCTCAATTTTTTAAGGAATTTTACGAGATTTTAAGTGACCGCAAGGCATTTAATCTTTCTTTGAATTTTGTAAATATAAAAAGAAGATTTTCTGAACCCTCTCCTTTTTTCAATATTTTTTTTTTAATTTCTGCTTATATGCTAGGCTCCATGTCAGCTTAATGCGAAAAATCATTTTTTAGGCCGGTGGAGTTCTTATTTCGTGAAAATTAAATATTTCTACAATTCTACATCATTTTCGTAATTTTAATATTTTAAAACTTTTTCCGACGATTGTTGAAAGGAGAAGGAAGAGCCGCCAAACTGCGAAAAAAAAATTAAATTTGAACGTTTTTTTTTTTTTTTAAACAGACTTCGAGGAAATTTTTTCAAATCAGGAACTTTCCATGTCTTAAATGTCATTTTTCGGAATTTTCCAGTCATTCTCGAAAAATTTCAAAAAAATCTGGAAAATTATAATGTCAGTTTTTAATTCTGAAAGATTTTTCTAAATTTTAGGAAAGCTTGGAATCAGTTTGAAATATATTTAGGAATATTTGAAGTTTTAAACAGATTAAAAATATTTTAAGACTAAAATGAATTTTTACTTTTAAAAATTTATTTAAACAATTCAAAATATTTAAAAAAGGAATTTTAAAGGAGTTTTAAAGCTCTTTAGAAGTTTTAGACATCTAAGAAAATATTAAAATAATTTTAGAAAATTAAAAAAGTATATTTTTGAAGATTTCAGAAAAAAGTAGCTTTTTAAGAATTTAAAAGGTTTCAAGAGAATAAAACCAATTTTCTTGAGTTTCATAAACAAATGTCAAATTATTTTGTTATTTTGATAAATGAAATCTGAGTGAAACTTAAAAAAGATCATTTAAAGTGTTTCAAATCCAAAATTTTCAATTGTGTAAGATTACCAAATATTATAAAAGATTCAATTTATTTTAAGGTATATTTAGGAGTTTCGAAAAGGTTCAAAAATAATTTAAAACTTGTAAATATATAAAATTTGTTTTTGCATATTATTATATATTATTATATATTCATATTAATGAATTATCTACTTCCCCAAAATTCTTAAATTAACGAAATTTATTTTTGTGGGTAATTTAAAATTATCTGAATTAAATAATTTAATGTAAATTTCAAATGATTTATTATTTGGAAATACGAATTTCAAGAAAAAATTGAAGAGTTCAAAACATTTCAAAGCATGCCCTAAAATTACAAAAAGTAATGTAGAAGATTTTGAAACAAAATTTTTCAATTTTGCAGAGGATTTTAAACAAAAAGTGTAGAAGCTGTTCAAGAATTTTGAGGGTTTTCAAGGGAAAAAAAGTTCTTGGAGGATTTCTGGAAAAATTCAAAATTATTAACAACAGTGGGTGAGATTCTAGCTTACCTACTGCTGGTCAGGGGACACGGGACAATGTTGAAAGATTAAAAAAAAAGGAAATTTCTTTTTCATGAAAACAAACAAATTGGGGAAGGAACTGATTCAAGACCATTTGTATAAATCTGAAAATCTTAAAGAAATGTCACTTCTGAAAATTCAAAAGAATCAACTTTGTTGTAAAATAAAAACTGGTTCATTTTGTTGAAAATTTACCAGCTTTTTGCAATATTTTCTCTTTCTTGACAGCATTTTTTTTTTAATTGAAAAAATTTTAAAACAGTTAAAAAAAATCACCTTCCAGGAATTTTTTTATGCAAGCCTTTTTTAATGTTCCTGCAGAACTAAGTGTCAAGCAATACATTTTTATGCACAAAATATAAGAATATGCGTTCTTTTAGTTAAAATTCGAAACTTGTTTCAAGTGTCTTAAAGGATCAACGATTTGGATTTTTGTTTCTAAATCACAGTTATATTTTCTTAGTTCAAAAAGTTATTATATACTTACCCGGATTCCGTCCTGGGGTTAACAGCTCTGCTAAACCTTGTGTACATTCTGGATCCCGCAACACCATCTTCAGTGTTATTACAGGGCCTCTTCGTGGTGTATCAGGATCTGTAAAATATAATATAAGGATTTTCATTCAAGAATTTGTTGAACAGATCCCAAAAATTTGCTATTGGTCCAAAGTAAATATAGCTCAAATGTAATCGCAAAAAACAAATTTCAGTCTCCATCAAAATGTCATTACAGTATGCCACGTTGTAATAAATAGCAAGTAAACGTGTGTTGAATTATATAACTACTCTTTAAATTATCATGCCTTTCTTTCACTTGATCATTATATTCAAAATCAAAATTATACACTTTAACTCAAATACCAATCAAGTTAATAAAATAATTAAATCAGACGTCATCATGAAAGTAATTTTGTATGAATTTCTAAAATGTATAGAAATACCTGTTATTTATGTGTTAAAACGGTGGTTTCTCGATTACCTTAAAAACGGAAGAACTTAAAACAGTTTACCCACAGAAAAAACTCGAAATTAATTTCCTATAAGAATATTTATTTTTTGAATTAAAATTCGAAAATTGATTCAAAGGTCTTCGAGGGCCAACGATTTTGATTTTTTTTTCTAAAACACAGCAATATTTTCTTATTTCAGAAAATTATTATATACTTACGCGCCTGCGCTCTTGGATTTTGAAACACCGTTAAAGCTTGTTGCGCTCCTGGGTCACCTATCTGCATCTGCAGGGCGTCCATACCCGTCGGTCGTGTTTTACCTGTAAAATATAATATAGGGATTTTTATTCTAGAATTTTTTGACGAATCCCAAAAATTTGCTATTGATGCAAACTAAAGATAGCTCAAATGTAATCGCAAAGTCAGTTAATATTAACCAAGGTACCAAATTTCGATAGAGTAAATATATTTGGAGAATCTAGACATGCTGCATTATATATTTACTGAGAATTACGTTATTTTGACATCGTATTATACATTGACATGATTAAAAATATAAGATTTTTGGTTATACATACATAACAATAACTTCAAATAGTCAATAAATTAATTTATGAATTAAAAAGGAATTATTGGAACCAAATGTTGTTTAACCAAAATTTTGTATAAAAATTTATTGTGCGTAAAAAGTAAACCTAAAAAGGCTCATGATGAAATTTGATGAAATATTCATCTTGCTCTCTATTATTTTCTGTAACTTTACGAGTTCCTTCCGTATGTCTTTCGAACTTTCTGAAAACATGGTTGACCCTGCGAAAACTACATTTTCCTTTGTAGTACTCAGTTTCAGCATTTTCTTAAAACAAATATCCGCTAAACTGGATACATCATTTTTTATTTTTTATTTTCGGCGCCAAATTCGAAATTAGAGACCCTAAAACCCATTTATACCAAATTTTAGAAAAATATGTAAAAATGTAAAAAATTCGAATCTCATATTGGATGCGCCATTTTGAATGTCTAACTTTTCGTGGTAAGTTTAAAGTCGCCGACATCAAAACTCCCCTAATCCCAATAAATTTCAGGCAAACGTATGCAAATTTAAGAATTACTTTGTACCAAGTTTTATATAGATGCAGCAGAAAAGGATTTTTTGTCACTTTTATTGGATTCTGTCTCAATGTGTCGCTGCTAGCAGAGCTTCAATTGGGTGTTCTGGCTTTATAAATACAAAACGCTGAATGCAATATTTTTTTAAAGATTGTTTTCGAGTGACCTTTAAACCTACGCAGAATAAGCATCTATAAGAAATTTTGGACATACATTGTAGTTCCGAAAACAACCCTGCAGAAAGTTGCACCGCTGAAGGGCCCCCAAACTTTAAGAAGCCATAGAAACACCAACATTTAGAGCACAATTGATACGTCCAGCAGAGCATCATCGAAGTTTTCAGAAGTTACCGGAGGATTACTATGAAAATCTCAAACAAATCTCCAAAAAATGTACACATACATTTCCATACATTTTAGAAATTATTTAGTTTGAAAACGGGAAAAGCTACAACACTTTTGTCCAGAGAAAAAAAATATGCCCATAAGTTTCCTGTAAAAATATGTAGTTTTCAATTTAAAATCCGAAACTTGTTTCAAAAGTCTCCAAGGGTCAAAGCCGTTCAGCGAGAACAATGTATTGGTGGTTAATAAATAAAATTTAGTTATTTAAAAAAATTATGATATACTAACGTCGATCTGTAGCACCTGAACCTCCACTGCTTGAAGCAATGTCGGACCCTGTTCGTATGAAAGGCAATGTTCCAATCGGCAAATCTCCATCTGTAAGATATAATATAGGGATTTTTATGAAAGTTTTTTTTTCACGATCCCCAAAAATTCGAAATCGGCGAGCTCAAAACTTCCCTCATAACACACGAAGAAAAAGGATTGTCTAAAGTTACAATATGATCGGTGCAAATATGGGAAATATGCCATTTTAGAAGATTTTAGTAGAAGTTCAGTTGAAGGATCTGATTTTTTGTAGATTTTATTTAACTTTCAGTGAAATGTACAAGTGAATGGAAAACGCCGAGTTCAGTCGATTTCACTGGAGGCTAGGTAAAAAGCATAGAAAATTAGTAGATTTAACTGAAAATCTGTAAAATCTACTGAAAAGTCATGTTTTCTGAATTTGTGATACTCGATTTTTATTAAATAACTTTTGCAATGAACGCCGTAGTAAACATTCTTCGACTTGCTTTCGACTTGAATTGCCTCCAATCAAGACATCCTGAAGTCGAGACGAAGTTTTATGACTCCAAGACGAGGGATTTATAACTTCAAGTATTTATCTGTCCTGAAAAGGGTAATTCTCACTGTCATAAAACCTAAGTTTTGTCAACGATTAAACAATTTGATATTATAGCATTTTGGCAACGATACCGAAAATGTTGTTCGTTTTTACGTATTTCTTACGACATAGGAGATGCTTATAGAAAATTTCAATTAAAAATTTTGTGCAGAACTTTTTTGAGGGTTGTAGTCGTTCAGACACACAGGCTCTGTATTTTTTAATTCAAAATAACTAATTTAATTATATAAAGTGAAGAAAACGGATGAGATATTAAATCTTTCGTAAAATTAACGTCTGGGTATGTATTAGTTGCATAAAATATAAAAAGTCAACGACAGCTTCCAGACTAATGTATCATTATATTTCTTCTTAGCAATTCCTTCTTAAACAAACATTTGATGTTTCGGAATTATACAAATTCCCTTATCAGACTACAAATAAAATTATTTTCAGAATTAAATTAAAAGTAATTTCAATAAACTCTAAAGTTAGATGCTCCTCAAACATGCATTACGAAGATAAGAGGTTAATTACAAAATGCTGTTAAAGGATTTCCGATTTTTTAGAAACTTTGTGTAAATGCTCGTATAAATTATATCAGCTTAAAAGTTTGCACTCAGGAAAAGGAATGCAAGGCGTCATTCACTGTTACGGCTGGCAAGGAGGTATGATTACTAGTATTATATGGCATCAAACTTTAATGAACGAAATATATATTTTACACGTAGTAGCGTGCTGGGATTTAAAAATAATATAATCAATTTAGAATCGATAGATATGCAGCTTGGTCACACGGGCTCAAAAAAATTTCAAGAAAATTTCATATTTGCAGACTTTTTGAATTTTCTTGAGTCTTAATTTTTTTACATACCTGGAGGTCGAAAAAGTCTTCTACATTTATTTCGGATTTTAATAACTAATTTTCTATGTGATGATTCCTATTTCATTCATGTCAGTTTTTGTCTTATTCAATAGGTATACACCAGTTCTCAAAAACAAATATTTTTTGTGAAAAAAGGAAACAATTGGTAAAAAGAGTAGAATTTCTTGAAGTGCGTTTGCGGCTTCCCCGAGGTTGGCCTAAAAAATAATTTAGGTCACAACCTTACTCCCTGCTAAGGTATAGTGTGTGTAGGGGGGGGGGGGCCACCACTGCGACTAGTCAAAAAAAAGTTTAGGTCACAGTACTACTCTTTTGCAATCTATCGTTGGGGGCGGAAGGCACCCCTGTGATATGTCAGAGAAATAATTTAGGTTACATTGATACCCCTTTCCAACACATCATGGGGGGTGCAAGGTGACCCTGTGAATTGTTAGAGAAATAGTTTCGATCACATGTTTACCCCTTTCCAATATATTGTGGGGCGGAAGGCACCCCTATTACTGGTCAGAGAAATAATTTAGGTTATACTGCTACCCCTTTCCAACATATCATGAGGGGTGGAGGGCAACCCTGTGAATTGTCAGAGAAATATTTTCGATCACATTGTGACCCCTTTCCAATGTGTTGTGGTGGCGGAAGACACCGCTGTGATAGATAAGAGAAATAATTAAGGTTATATTGCTACCCCTTTCCAATTCCATACCTTTCCATTACTTTCCAATTCCATTGTTATCCCTTTCCAAGGTATCGTGGGGGCGGAAGGCACCCCTGTGACTGCTCAGAGAAATAGTTTAGGTCATATTGTTACCCCTTTCCAATATACCAAAAAATCGGTATTTTAAGTTGTTCTTTGAATCAGTTTTGATTTTTTCCAGGCAGTTCACAAGCATAAACCAAATTCAAGGCAGTTACCCACGGAATTAAATGAAGAAATCGGGCATTATTTAGATTTAGGAGCCGATAAAAAAAGGCTGAAAGAACATTTTCAAAAAAAGACGGATAAAGTAATTTTGTTGAAGGACGTTAATAATATCGCTGCAAGTCTGAAAGGACCAACATTATCAAAAGATGAAATAATAAGTCCTAGTAAAAGTGAATGGTGTAACCCCGTGGTAATGATCAGGAAGCCTGACGGAAATTATAGGCTTTGTATTGACTTCAGAAAATTAAATGAGGTAGCCAAGAAAGATGCTTACCCAATGAGATGTATTAGCACAATATTACACAAGCTCTCGTTCGCACGATATATCACTAAGATTGACCTTAGTCAGGTATTCCATCAGATTCCTCTCTCCGCTGAATGTAAGGAATTCACTGCTTTTCCAGTACCAGACAAGGGGCTCTATCATTACCATCATATGCCATTCGGTCTATCTGGAGCTCCAGCGACGTTTCAGCGATTGCTGGATCGACTGTTAACACTGGAATTTGAGCCCCATGCATTTGCGTACATGGACGACATTATTGTAGTCAGTGAAACCTTTAAAGAACACATGCATTGGTTGGAGAAAGTCTTAGATGTGGTCCTCAATGCCGGACTTACGGTCAATCCCGATAAAAGCGAATTCGGTTATAGTCAAGTACGATATCTCGGATATTTGGTAAGACATAGTCCCATTAGCTGCAGAGGAATGGGAGGATAGAATTGAGCGATTACCGGCCCTTAGAGACCTAGTCGCACATCACTTGGATAAAGCATCTGACCGTCAGGCGAAGTATTATAATCGCCGCAGACGAGATGTTCGCTACCAAATAGGTGATATAGTGTGGCGTAGGACTCATACTCTCTCGTCGGCCGTAAATTATGTTGCCAAAAAGTTGTCGCCGAAATATGCAGGTCCTTTTAGGGTTATAAAAGTAATATCACCTGTAGTTTACGAAATCCAAGATGAGGCCGGTATAATTGAAAAGGCTCACATCAAAGATTTAAAAAAACTATTGGTCGATTAATCCGAACCTGGTAACCGAAGGTCCCTTTTCGCGGCTTGGAGATGAAAGAAAAAATTCTCAAGTTCCGCCCGGAGAAGGTTTAAGAGATCCGGATTTACAGAAGGCATACAAATCACAGGACGTTCCCGATACCATAAGTCCACATTCAGACGGCCCTGTTCCGGATGAACAGCGAACCGATCGACAGGACAAACTGGTTACCGTCCTGTGCCGGGATACTTAAGAAAGTCCGTTCCCGCCCGTATAAGTCCCGAGATCGGAAACCCCGAAATTCCGCCCAGAAGTAAGAGGGGAAGCCCGCGAAAATCCAAATGCTCAGGTGAGTCCGGAACCGCGACTGAACCCAACACCACTGGAGATCCGCCGGAAACCGGAACAAATACTAATACCGATCAACCTCCGAATCAAAAAAGAGGAAGTCCTCGCCGGAAAGCCATTGGTATCCCAGTCGCACACATCGTCCGCCGCCGTGGTCCAGGTAGACCCCGAAGGCTCCAACGGAGCCAGACCAAGGATTCCGCTCCACCCGAAGCCAAAGAGGCGAATGAGGAGGAGGAAGGACCCCGCCGTAGTGATCGGCTCAGAAACAGAAAGTAGGGTACCTTTCGAATCCTCCCCTGCCGCAGGGCCAAAGGTGAAGATTGGAATGAACCTGGAAAACCTGGAAACCGGGAGACAGATTGGTCTTGAATTCAGATCCCCCCTCATTCAGGCCTTGGCGGACGTTATCCTGAAGCGACTCCAAACCAGAGATGGTTAGGAAGGTTCGGAGCATTAGGTTACGTTTATTAGTTTCAAGCTGTTTTTGTGTTGCCCTTCAGGCCTTAAGTAGTCATAAGCCTTTTTCGTGTGAGTTTATAGTAGCTTTTAGGGCAACAGTTAGTTTTAAGCTGCTTTTGTGTTGCCCTTTAGGCCTTAATCAGTCATGAGCCATTTTCGCGGAAGTTTAGCGTAACTCTTCTGGCTATAGTTATTTGTAGGCTGTTTTCGTGTAACTCTACGCGCATTAGTTAGTTTAAGCTTTTTAGTGTAGTTCTAGGGTGTACAGTTAGTTGCAACTTTAAAATTTTCTTTTCTTTTGCGTTAGCTGCCTGATTGCAGCATTAAGATCGAACATTGTACGTTCAAAAATTTCGAATTTCTTGAATTTGTGTCGGAAAACTCACCAGATAGGACTACAGTCTAATATCAAAAACTAGATTATCACTGACATAAAATCGGGTACGACCGAAGTCATAGAGTTACATTAGTTCACAAGAACTAGAGTAACTAACCTCTAGAGTATATAAAAGAACCACAATCAGTCTGTGTAAGGCAGATCCTCAATCTGACAAATAGCAGATCAATTATTATCATATTTCTTTTCTTTATCACAAGTCACCTGGAATTCTCAGGTTTGTTTTCCGAAGCTTTTATTTCACCTAGCTTGTTTCTTTCTTTCTTTCTGATTATTATTTTTTTGAGGATTATTACTCGAATTACCTTAATTGACACTAAATCATAATCGGTTACCAGAACGCTCCACACAATTATACTCTTGAACTTAATGAACAATCTGGAGATCGGATTGGTGACGCCGGCTGGTCTTGGGACCCCACGGGTCAGTCTGGGAGGGGGTTTTGTAACGTGGTGGCCAACCACCCGTCATGGATCCTTCGACAGCTTTTCAAAAATAAAATAATAGATCGCGATACTCCCATGGCCGGCACAAGTTCAAACTAGAATTTTAATTTAGAGATAATATCCTATTAAAACATTGGGTGTGAATAATGAATGAGAGAACGTTATTTTTTGAAAACAATTACATAGCGAGTTATTTAGGTTAGAATTAAATGATGAAATTATATGCAATCTTTCACTAGTAATTAAGTAAATTAGGTACCTGGAGAAATAAAGTAAGGAGGACCTGAAGTCCTACATTCATCTCCGGATTCAGAGTCCATTTCTTGGGAAAATCCGGCAGGGAAAAACACTACCATCCACTCCGACGACCCCACATTCGCACCATTTCTCTACCACCAGGTTGAAGTCACTCTCACGCACCCACGGTCACTTAATCATCACAGGGCCCATGGGGATGTCGAGCATACCACTACCTATTAATTCAAGTTTCAAAGATGGGTAAAATAACTGGTGGTCATGCCAGGCTCGACACTTGTCAAAAACACGGAGGCAGCCATTACACCGGCCGGCGTTCCACATACCGTAACGGCGGACCGAACTGCATCGACCAGAGTCCCAGAAATACAGCTGGAGAGAGCAGCACCGACTGGGTCGAGAATTGTGGTGCGAGAAGGAAGGGATTGGCGAGGAGAGGACGCCGGAGAGTTTAGTTTCGTGTCGGCCATCGGCAGGTTAAGAGTGTTTGAGAGAAGTAGTCATAGTATGGGTAATAAGAGCCTAAATTCTGGCTTAAATGTTAACCAACATTATTAACGTTAGAAGATAAAATAGGTCTAAAATTTCCGGCTGACGCCATGTTGAATGTAAAAGACCCATCAGTATAGGTTAAGCAAATTTTAGTGTTTCTTAAATTAAGCAGTACAAAGTGAAGAGGTAAGAAATGTTAATCATGGTTTGGATTTAAATCCTTTTTTTTTGTTTTACTGAATTCACATCTCAACTTGATTATATTGACCACTGTAATTTAACTTCATTGATTTATTATATCTTTACTTTTAGCTTAATTTTAGGAGTGCTTTTTTTCACCCCCACGAAATCCCTCTCCCTGAGCTAGGGACTTATTATACGAGATTTTTTTTTTTGTGCAAATTATTTTTCTGTGTGGAACAATTTTGGAGTGACGCCGAAAAGGTGTCTGGCGCCTAACATATACAGAACTACTTTTCTGGTCCTACGTTGCTGCTGCCGTTTTGTGGCGATGGTCCCAGCTTATGTCCCATAAGACTGGGAAAATTGTTACAATGTGTCAAATTTTGTAATTAAGGTTTGTGAAAATGTATAAATTGATGTAAAACTGAAAGTCAAATGTAAATAAATTGGATAAACACAACACCCGCGATGGAAATGCGACTTCAGAGGTTCGTCTCGAGACGGCGAAATTGCCGATTCCTCAACTAATGACATCACAGTGGTCCAAGTTCCCACTAGCGGGAAAAGTACTCGCTTCGGCCACCGTGACGTCACTCAGAACAACCTACTTCTTCGGCAACCTCCTCCTCAGTCTCATTTCCATCGCGAGTGTCGGACAAAGTATTATCGTATATTTCTATGAAACACCGAATACTCCCGTCGAGCTCTTTTATTTAAAAAAAGAGGGCCGATAGAAAAAGGTGCAAATGCGAGTGACTTGCAATTTCCGAGACAGAGGAGAACAACAGGGTGGTATACCTCGCCACTTCAGAGAACGCAATGGATCTCTCTCATGTTTTCATTTTCTTTGCATTCAACGTCTCAAAACGATGATCGGGTTGTCACAACACGATCCCATCGTTTTTCCGTAACACTTAAAGAAGTATTCTCCCACAACTTGCAACGTGTTGTGCCAACACGGTCGTCGTGTTACGGCAATACGAAAACTCTCAACACGACGCATCGTATTGGTAGAAGCAGATTTTTTTCTCAGTGTAGGTTATAAACTACAGGTTTATAACTGGTAGAGGTTTTTAAAATATTATCGAGAACTAAATATGGATGATTAGCTTCATCCACGATGACATTAATAGTTGGGATTTTTCCCGGTGCCGACGGTACGCGTGAATTCATATTTGTCGCGTTTGGTTTCGCTCCTGGCGCGGCCATACTATTGGGTTTGTGAGGGATTGCGGTTTCTGGTGCAGACTTGCTAAAAGTTGGGATACTCACGATAGACGTCTTCCTGCTTCCACTGATGGAGAGGATGGACGATCTTTCGGGGGAGTCACTGCTAGACTGCGCTCCGCTACTCCTTCTGGAAAGCTTACGTTTCTTACTCCTGGAGGTGACTGTAGAGAAGTTACTCTCGATGTCATCTTCTTCCGTCTTGGTGATTGGCACTTCGGTTCTAGTGCTACTTGCTGCTGGACAGGAAATAAACAACGTACTCAAACTCAATCAATGTCATCGATCATTCTCCATTGAATCATCATTGGATCGATCGTGTCTTTGGTAACCGGAAACACGTCATTTTATACGGGTGTACGCAAGTTCTCCCACCGCGCTGGATGGCCGAGTGGTCTCTCCCACTCCGTGCGGAATTACAGTAGAGGGGGTTTCCCGGCGCTGAGTTTCCCACTCCTCGGTGACAGCACAATCAGAGAGTGGCTGTTCGGAGATAGGCCCGTCGTTCCCACCAGCCACCCGATTGGCCGGATATTTTGGACTAGCACGATAAACATAATTTTCTTGTCTCCCCTAAACCAGCTAAACATATTTCTACGACTAAGGTTATTATTTTATATGCAAAATATCAGCTAATATTCGTCCGAATATCATAATATTTGCCGTAATTTAACTTATTAATACAATAAATAGAATATTGATATAACTCAACATTAATAATACTTTTAGTTAATCCCTAAACATTAATTAATTATTCCATCAACTATCAATTTACTATTGATTAATACTCAATAATAAAAGATATGCCCGTGCCGAGGGCGCGCGAGCCAGTCGGAATCAATCAAGATATCGCAAGAATTGAATAGTTTAACAGATCCATTCAACTTTCAAGACTTAAAACTGCCTTATTTGAAAATTAAATGAAAGGAGAAAACTTTCTTTCAAAACACTAATAGTTGATCAGTCCATGAGTATCGCATGAGAAAGCTCTCGTTGTGACAGCTTAAATATACTGAAAGACAAGTTTGGAATAAGAAATTAAACGGTTGTTTATTAATAGGATGATTGAGAAAAGGGCAGGCTCGTCTTGGTGAGAGCTGGTAATTCAGATCTGCTAAACTAATACTGGCGAGAACCACAAGCAACAGTTCTCAAGAGCCAGAATTCGCAGCTCTCCCCTTCATACATTAAACATGTATATCAGGATATGGGGAACAGTTTGTAACGGCTCCCTTCACGATTAATGCTTTACGCGTATGTGATTGTTTGTGATTTAAATCCGCCAGGATCATCCTGGTATCCAACATCTTGTGGAGTAGTTGGAGTTTATCAAACTCCTTCTTGTCCTCGTCCAAGTCCTTGACCATCTGCAGCTATTGCTAAGCCAATTTTATTTTGTGCCTCAACAAAACCCTTATCTCTTTTCTTCTCGTTATCCTGAACGTAGCTTTTCACCTCTGAATTCAATTGAGGGGCTTTCAACAGCAAAGAACCTTTCAGCTTTCCCCATGGGCGTTATTTTTGCAGGAATCTCGCCAATGATGTCCAGGGCTTTTTTGTCTAGTTGCTGCTTCGGGGAATCATCTTCGACGACAGTTTTAGTTTTGCGCATGTAAAAAAATGTTTATGTAGAAAATATATTTCAAGAAATTCTTCGATTGTCAAGTGTAGACAAAAAAATGGCTAGCGAATCATAAGAGTCAGAGGAAACTTTACTATTAAAAGTCAGAAAAATGTTCGTAGACTATTATTATTCAGAATAAATTCATCTACTAATATAAATTAGAACAGGTCCATCGACTATTATAAGTCGGCGTGGGTTCATTGACAAATAAATTTCGGAATAAATTCATCGACTATTAGAAGTCGGCATGCCCTCATAGACGATTAAACATCGTATTAAGTTCGTCGACTGTCAAATGTCGGAATTGGTTCGTAAAACTATTAGAAGTCGGCATAGCTCCATCGACTATTAAAAAACCAGAATAAGTTTGCCGACTACTACAAGTCGGAATAAATTCATCGTCTATTGCAAGTCGGTAAAGAATCATTGACTATTAAGGTCGGAATCGTAAATATAACATTATTTTGGAAAATGATTTAAAAAATACTTGAGTATTCACAAAATTAAAAACAAAACCCGTTTTGACTACCCTCGGTTGCTTAATTGAAATATCAGCCCTCGCATTTAAATAACAAGTAAATTAAAAACCCTTGAACACTTCAGAAATGACTATATTCACCGTTTGGGGATCCTTGTTTATCCTTTGGGGACCTGCGGCGAGATGTGCGTGAAGGTGTGCTGCGATCTGAAACGCTTTGTGATCTCGACGACCAGCTGTTGCTGGATGAACTGGACGCGTAGCTCGGAGATCTCCGTCCTCATTCACGTGAGTGCGATCGAGTTTTATTGCTATGATGAAGAGTAAGATGGGTCGCTTGAATAACTTCGTCGAACCTGGATTCTCGTTTTAAGATTTTTGAGCACCCGCCCCTGTCAAGTGAATATGGTTTCTTCGGGCTCCGTGAGCGTCGAGACTCGTCTTCACTTCTCTTAGAATCGCTCCTAACGTCCCGTTACAGATTTTTTATCTTATATTGAAGTTCCGGGATCAGTCTACTCGACTGACCCATTGTAACCCTATTTTAAAGACACTATTCAAATGATTCAAACAAAATGTTATGAATATCACTCTATAAGAAATATGTAAACACTGTCGCACAACACAATTTTATGAGCATAAACTCAGGGGGTTGATACGAGTTTCGCTTTTGCATTAGAGGCGCGTGTCAGTTTTGTGAAGAGCGACAAGTCGTGAAACATTGGCGGCACCTTTGCGGCGCCGTATTTTATTCATTAATGGATAAATGTGTTATAAAAATGGGGGGGGGGGGGGGATTTATTGTTTCGACCTGACGATCAGGGTACGACTTGACTCGCTCAAATGGACTAAAAAAAGTGTTTTTCTCCTTCCCAAAAAATGAGGTTGAACGTTGGTAACAAGCAATTAAGCGTGACAAAAAGGATTTTATTGTTGAACCTGGACATGTACATGGCTCGGAACTGCTCAAGCTTCATAAAATAGTAAAATAGTAACCATACATCTCTCAAAAAAGTAACCGAAAAGTAACAATAATGTGGCAAAAAAGTAACCAAAAAGAAAGATTTTTGACCAAAAAAGACGAACTTTCCACTAAAATTATGAATCTTCGACAAAAAATTGTATGTTCAAGAAAGCAGTTCATCTTTTAACAAAATGGTTGAATTTTTCTAACTAAAAAAAGATAAGTTGTTAACGAAAAATGTAAAAGTTCATATACTAACCAAAAAAGATTTTTATTTCATATTAAAAACAGTACAAAAGGGTGCTTCTCAATCAAGAAGAGTAATTTTCTACCAAAAAATATGGATTTTCGACCATATTTAACAAAAGTTTTTTAACTCTTAACCGATTTTTAACCAAAGAAGATAAATTCTAATCGGAAATATAATACATAGTTCGTTATTTCAACAAAACATATGTAAATTTTTAAGTAAAAAAGATCAATTTTAGCTAAATTGCAATTTTTATCGGGATCCATAATAATTCAATTGATAGCTCTTTTTATACACTTTAGATACGAACTGAATATTATTTTATTGTTATTCTCTAATTTTCCCGGCTCTAAGGTGTCAAATTTACTGAAAAATTTTGAATGTTTACATATTTCACAAGTTTTTAAATAATACGATTAATGAATTAATTCATTTCGTTATTCCGGGGAAAAAATGTAACCGGAAGTAACCTTTTCATGAAATAAGTAACTTTTTAGTAACCGCGGATCAAAAAAGTAACTAAGTTACTCAAAAGTAATCCGTTCCCAGCCCTGTATATGTAGTGTGTGAAGATCACTTTTTAAAGGATCAGATAATTTAGAAAAAGGAAGTTTAGAAAAAGCTCCTGATGGAATGGTTATGGCGATAATTATTACGATTTGTTTACACTTATGTCCTTTAACCAAAAATAATCGAATGGCTCTGTCGGTTTTATGACTACACTGATTTTTAAATATTTTAATACCCTTACTATCTTTAAGAAAAATGTCAAAGAAACATTAATGACCGTTTTGAATTATCGCCGAGTTTCGACATTTATGTACAATTAAATTAATTCATTGTAAAATTCAAGTATTAAAGTAATTTATAATTGTAAAATAATGATTTTTTTGCAGTCAGAATGGTACAAGAAACCTAAATTAAAACCAGGAGTTTTGCCATCTCAATTTCCAGACAGCCCTGAGTATTGTTCGAAAGCCGCTAGAAAACCTCGTCGTCTAATAAAGCGCGATTTTCTTAAAAACGATTCTGAAATGTCTAATGAAAAAATATTAGGCAAACGAAAACATTTTAGATATTTTAAAAATAATTTAAAATTATGCGAATGAGAAAAGCGCTACCAATAATACCGAAGATTTCAAAAAGCAAAAATGATCTATAATCAACGGGGTATCGGACATTTTATCAGTTGGTATAAACGCGAATAAGTGCCTGTTTAAATATTTATTTATGAATGAAAAAGTGTATCTTTCGCTATACTTTTATCGTAGTACATTTTTAAATAGTTACATTTATTTAAATACATTAACCTGGCATTTATTACTCATAGATACCCTCCTACTATCTTTACTCCATATTTAATTTATATCTCCATCTTTTAATTGATTTTTAAATAAATAATTGACTAAATGTACAGTAAAGTTAATAACTTTAATACTGATAATCTTTTCAGCCGTTTAACGAACAATACAATATACTGAACATTAGAAATTATGATTTTTATAATTTATTGTATATTTTTAGAATAATGTAATGATACGTTAGGTTCATTGAAAAAAATGCACAGCGCATTTGTATGGCGAGTCACCCCTAGCACTTTGAGTCGGGTAAATTACCCTGGTAACGTACGGTAAAATTTGTAAGTTACCGGGTAACTTACCCGACGTTCGTTTTTGGCAAAACTTTATGAGAATTTATTTTTTTCTCCTTCCAAACTTCCGTGAAGCGCATTTCTGGGAACGCAACTTTGCTTTCATTATCCATTTGCTTTTCCAACCATTTTTTTCCAATATTTGTTATTTACTGCACCAAAGACAAATTTGGAAAAAAAGATAGAAACTGAGAATATTGTATTCAGCTGTTTCTTTAAAAGCGTAGAGGTGATAAAGAACACCTTATCTTCAGTTTTAAAGTATCACATTATTTCCTTTAAATAAAAAACTTTACTGAATGTTACACCATTGAACCTTTTTTTTGAAATAAATCATTATTGCTTATTTTGATCTTATTATTATAATTATCCATATTTATTCAAATGTAATAGTTTTATTTATTTTTTTAAGTTTTTACAGTATTGCTCGAAAATGATACGAAGTGTTCTAAAAAATTATCTAAATTTACTATTTTAACGCTCACAATGTTTTCCATATTTTAAATGTACCTCAATAGGCTCTGTTTATAATTTATTCTATAAGCGCCAACATTATCTAGGCCGATATTGCCGCCATTTCTTTAGTTTTCCTTGAAAAATATTTTTGAACGTCTTCGCTAATTGGCAGAATTTTTGTAAATATCAGAAAAAATTCGAATAGTTTTAAAGATCAATAAAAGGTTGAGAAATTTAGGAAAATCTTAAAATAACTTTAAATTTTAAAGAATTTTAGAAAATTAAACAATTATATT
>CAKNWV010000012.1:0-15810 GCA_932074545.1 Andricus pictus | reverse complement strand
CTTTTATCACTCCGCTACTGACGGCGACGCGTTGTTCACACTGCCTGTGCGCTGAGAATCTGCAACTGTGCATTATATAAAATCCCAAGGCGTCTAGCGTCCTGGAAAATTTGAAAAATTCCTGGAATTTTACTCATGGTCCTGGAATATTTTTTTATAATCAAGGTGTCTACTCACCTCGAAAAGCATGGAAATGTCAGGGGATGTTTTTTAAAGTTTGGTTCCAATTTTTATTTTCCAATATAATATATTAAAATTGTGTGATTTTTATTTTAAGAATTAAAAATATGAATTATTAGAAAATAAAAAGTATTTGATTGGAAATTTTTGATAATGAATAATAATTCTAAATGAAGTGCTGAAAATTACAAGATTACAAATTAAAAAATTAAAAATTGTGTTGTTTAAAATCAACATAGATAAAAATTAAAATCTCTGAAATTGAATAATTTCTGTAATTTCGTGTAGTAAAAATGTAGAGATCTGAATTTTAATGTTTAACGCTAAATTGTGAATTTTCCCCTTTTATAAGTTTTAATTTTTCAAATAAAATTGAATTGGATGAATTTTGGAATTTATTATATAATAAACAATTTTAAAGTGATTAATTTTTTCACGATATAAATTTACATAAAATAATTGAAATTTTTAAGGGTTTGAGTTTGAAAAAATGTTTAATATCACAATTTTTGACAACTAACATTTTTTCAGTTTTTAGTGAAGAAGTAAATTTTGTTCATTTTTAATGTTTTCCATTTAAAAGCACTATTTAGAATTTCAGAAGCTTTGAATTGGAAATATTGAATTTAGTTTTCAATTTGAAACTGGCAAATGTTAATCGCTTCAAGTTTAAAATGATTAAAATTCTAAACTTTACCATTTTTCATTATTTAATTTCAAATATTTTTTATTTTAAATTATCTAATTTTAAACGATTTATTGAGAAATGATACCAGCTCAATGAAACTGTTCCAGTTGATGATTCATCATTTTAGTTTGAAATAGATCACTTTAGTTGAGAATTTAACTATTGTGTTGAAAATACATTTTTTTTATAAAATTCATTTTTTAAAGTGTTAATTTAATAATGTATGGCTTCTTGGAAATTTATTTATTTTTTATTTGAAAATTTAATTATTTGGTTGAAAATGGGTGTATTTTGTTGAAAGTTCTTTTTTTTTTATTAAAAATTTTTTTCAATGCTTCTACGGAAGCATTTCTTTTCATCTAAAGAATAGAACTTGTGCACAACAATACAAAAATTTATACAAAAAAATTCACTAATTTGGGTGTCGCTGCAATTGGCATACGTTAAAATTGCAGCCATGAAAGAGGTTGCTTTTTTGGCATTTATTAATATTTTTTTGTACTGTTCGAAATTATTCATTTTTTTTACTTCCTTCATTTTGCCTTTCTATGATCTATACCTATAAGTCTGTGAAATTCAAAGCTTCGCTTGAATATATTATTCTACCAGAAGAATTTTGGAATATTCTGTCCATTGTATCCGCTATGCATCTTTTAAGAACTGAAGAATAACTTTTTATCGTGATTCACAACCATACCTGTTCTAATTTCAGGTTCTTGTCACTTTAGGTTTGTAAACTTCAACATAATATTTCTCGGGACTGGATAATATTTTTTGGTCCTACTTTTACGGCCTCAATTTAGAAACACTTAAGCTCGGTAGTAAACTTTTTATTTATCTTTAGGCGGTGATTTTGATTTTAAAGAATGTTATTTTTCTTTCCTGAAAAATTGCGATTTTGTTCGTTTTCCAGTTATGTACTGCAACCCTTCATTCTTAATGCATTGATTTGATAGAAACTCCATGCAAAGAAATATTTCATCTTAATTTACTTGTATATTTTATTTAAAAACTAGTTTTGTTACATTTTGTTGCTTCACTTACAGCACTAACAAAAACAACTCGACATATTCTGTAACACTTATAATTAGAACTATAACTTACACTTGGACACAAACGGCAAATTGAAAGCGGAAATATCAAAAGACATTGACGAATTACACGCGAAGGGCACGCTACCGTACTGATTCTTGGTACCCCCGATAATCCCAAGGTCGTTCGGAGGCGCCCGAATTTTCAGAACGCCACTCTACGAACAGATTCTTAGACAGAATACACTACAATAGACAGGAGACTAGAAAGACATGGCTAAGCCGGATTCTGGCTAAAGAATCACAAAGTCCACAGACGCTCTGAATTAGTTTATCAATGGCTAAAACGAGAATTTTAACGATGCTGATAAATATGCATTACAGGAAAGGGCGCATCGGCGGTTCTAACCGGGCGTAGGGCAGTGGTGCAGAGAAGGATAACCCTAATCCATGAATTCCGGTTGTACAAAGAAAGGATTAGTGGCTCAGAAGGGTGTAGCTAATCCATATATAAGTGGTCACGCGAAATTTTATTTCCGGGGCGACTCTAAGAAACCCCCACCTCTTAGAGAGGTCGGGATCTAATTCAGGTTAGCTCGTGACTCAATCTTCCACCGTATAGTGTGAGAGGCACGAAAATTAACGACGGAGGAAGACATTCTTGAATATCTAGTGTGTACTCAGCTACAGATCCTGACTCGTGGCAATATTCCCACATTCTAGAAAAAAAGCAGGTGTAAGGTTCTCGATTTGACTCAATACTCGGAAGAACTGATGAGCAAGATATTGCACAAGGAAGTCTCCGACAAAGAGTCTCTGTTGGTCACGTAACACTCTAGTGCATGCCCCTAATTTGAAGCCCACGAGCTATGATATCATAGATGACTCAGAGCATGCCACGAATTTTCTGCGGAGGGCCCTGACTGCATCATATGAGAACTATTGCCCTATAAGTGCAATTAAATCTAGGAAAGAAAATGAGTGATGGAATATCCCACCTAGATAATCTTCCTGAGCCGATGGCATTAGGTGCGAGGTGAATATCGACTCGGGAAGAGTCTAGGTGTCAAGTCTTTTCGAAGATAGCTCTTCGATGGGTGACCATGTGTGACGTATGAGCTGGTTGTGTATTCGATGTGCTTCGTACGCATGTCGAGCGGGAGATTTGACGCAGAGGATGATTATGTAAATTCGATGGGTAGGCTCAAATGTCTGCCTTCAAACTCGACTGACAAAAAACTCGCTGAACTTGGATGTACTTCTAATAAAGTCGAATGCAGCCGCGTGTTATCACTAGTTGTGTGATACTTTAGCAGAGAGGATGATCTGTGTCTAGGTCTCTGTTTTGACGGGGTTTTAAAATAAAAAGGCACAGTACAATAGGTTTTGACGGCAGTGCTACGGGACTTAAATGCAGAACAGTGCATTTAACCAGAGGAGAATTAGGGATTGCAGAGCTAGATAATGATTTAGAGAATGACATCGAGGCAATGGCTGAGGGTGAGTCTTATAAATACCTGGGTATTATCGAATCTAAGGGTATTTAGAATACGATAGTTAACAAACGCCTAACGACTGCCTTCACTACAATACTCCGATTGATACTGAAGAGTTCTCCTAACTCGGCAAACAACATCAGGGCAATCAACATTTATGCCATCCCCGTCCTCATGTACTCCTTTGGGCTTACTAAATGGTCGAACACCGACCTTGAACGAATAAACAGAACAATCCGAGTAGAAAGGTCATACAGTTGCAAGACTGTTTTAACAGCAATCGAGATGTGGCGCTTTACAACACCATCTTTAAAGCGGATCTTGATTACACGCTCTTGAATTTGTCCACAGAGGACGCCTTGAATTTTGGGACAGAAACCATAGAGGAATTATAAACGATAGTGAGGCATCTAATATTTAGCTGAAAAAGGGCGTCCTGTTTCCAGAAATGAAATGAAAACAACTAATCCGTCGAGCACATTATTGATCGTTTTCGCGTGGTGGCGCAAAGAGAATATACGCACAGACATAATGATGTGGCTGGGATTATACATCAACAACTTGCCCTAAACCTAGGATTCCTAACAGAATGGATGTCTTCCTATAGATACATTGCAATGCCCGTTTTAGCGAACGAAGATTATATCTTATATTGGGATGTTGCTATCCAGACAGATCATTACATCCGAACCAATCGGCCCGACACCGTGAGGCAAAAAAAAAGGTGGAAGATTCTACATCATCGACATTGCTTGACCACTTAACCGAAATTTGCAGGCAACCTATACAACCTAGGTCCATAAGTATAGCGAGCTAAGGCATGAAGTAAAGACAATATGGAGAAATATTAAACATGCATCTATTCATTCTATTGTGATTTCGGTTACAGGCGATATGTGATTGTGCACGCAAGATGTCCTGAACATCTTGAACATTTAGGAGTCAGTAGGGTACTGGCAGCAGTTTAAAAGGCGGTTCCATTAAACACCGTTCGCATTGTAAGCAACTTTCTAGACTATCAGAAAGCAAGGGACTAAAAACCTCTGGAGTGGCTGATGTTAGCTCTAAGAAAGCATCCAGAGGCGACTGTGGTCACCCCAACGCTCGCGGTCGCTATGTAAGGATAACAGCTGTAAAAGCCGATTTTCAAACTACACCATGCTCCTAATTGTGTACCTACAACATCATCGCAAAAGATTTCAAACATCGTATTTAGTAAACTTATAACCTCCTCATCTAATCAGTTACTTGACTTAGTACGTGGCTATGATAAAAAATCGAGTTCACGCGAGAACAAGTTTGAAAAAATAACATTAGTATAATAAGAAGCTGCAGGAAAATATAAACATTATATATCTGTATGTTCTTGATAGAATATAACCACTGAGATAGCTGCAACATGATATGGCAGAAAAAAAAACAAATTTCCCGGTGGAAAACGCTACATTTTTCAATTTGTTTATATTACTCGGATTAACAATACAATAATTTAACATTAAAATTTTCCTGTACCTGTTTATTATAATTTAGAATTTATTTGAAAGTTGTTTGATGAGAAAAATAATAATTAAAAAAAAATACAATTTGATTATTAGAATATTTACAATAAAGGTAATTGTTAACTAATGGTTATTTTTCATTCTAAATACTACACCTACGAGATATTCAGGCATAAATCTCAAACTGAATATTTATGTTCCTATTTGCTTAAAAAATGAATTCCACCGAGTGAAATAAAAAAATCAGGCCTCAAAACATTCTGCAGGGATTATTCCTTAGGGTTTAGAAAAAAAAAACACAATAAAATCGGTTAATAATTGTAAGCTGTAGTGGATTATGAACAGAATATTCTAGATTTCTCCCGCTGTGGCGGGGAAGGGGGGAATTGGCGATAAAACGTTACGTAATATTTTAATACTCCCGTTACTCGTTAAAATACGATAGCAACTGGCTTATATAATCGAATTTAACGGAATATTAATGTTAGTTAAAAAAAAAATTCATTTTGAGAAAAATGAGGATTTTCGCAGGAAGCGTAATCTTCACGTTAGCCGTTTTTCTGAATTCTGTTGGTAAATATAATGTAATATAATATAATATATCCAGAAATTCATTTCTGGTTCTAGATGTATTTTGCGAGCAAGTATATCTCAGATAACAAAATGCGCGCACAGTGTGACGCACGTGCGTCGCACGCGTGCACGCAGGGAATGACACATATGCAGGGCGGGTATGGTGCGTCCACACATTTAGGGGTTTTATATGGTATAAATAACATTTTCATTTAAATTACAAAAAACAGAGCAAGTAATTTTATCATGAACGTATTTTTTATTATGGGAGTAAGTGATATATTCATATGATGGCCCTGTAAATCATACTAAATTAATTGGCACGTTTTCGAATCAATCTTTGACATTTGAAGCAGTAGTTGCAATCATATTTTTCACAATTTCATATTAGCACATTTAAAAAGGTAATACTTTTAAAATTTATTTGTTAAGAGTTATTTATAACTATTTAAATTTTTATAAAACTGTGTGATGATATGAGGTTAGGACTATGACGCTCAAACTTGTCAACTTTAATACACTATTTTTTACTGTTCAAATGTTCAGTGATTTCATTTCTGCAAACTTTCGGTACATTTTTGTTACTAGCTACGTAATAACCGATCAAAAATCTAGAAAAGAATTACTCAAATGTTAAAGATTTTTACGGATGTATGTAGCTACGTGACAAGTCAGCGAACTCCCATCTGATGCTTTCGAAACAATCGCGCACAGGTAGCTGGTGCGTGCGACGCTCATCTAGCGGCAAATTCAAGCGGATTACTTATAGCTTTTTAAATACACGATGTACTGTTGCAAAGAGACTCTAATTTATTCATACAGTAATTTTTCGAAAATAAACAATTTGGAGAAAATTTAAATAATTCAAATGATGAAAAGATGAAAGATATTATCAAGCAAGGCAATTATTTTTTACTAAGTTTTAAAGCTTTTTTAAGGACATTATTTTATTTAAAAGTACCCTAATATGTCAGAGTGAAAAATCTGTCAAGAAATAAATTAAATATTCTTCTATCATAAACACAAATAAATTTTCCTTGTCATATTTAGACATTTAAGTATTACAAAATTTTACTGGTGTTAAAAAATAAATTTTCAGAGACATAATTTGAAGCATCTTCTTACTTATCATAGTGTTTTATCAGATATTAATTTAAAATCTAATGCAGGTAATAAGAATATGCATAGAAAAATGTATAAAACAAGTTTTTTAAACTTAAAAAATGAAGTATTAACACTGTAGTCTTATAGCATTAATAATTGTTATAATCTTTATAAGAAATGATCGCACGTCATTGGCGACAAAAACGTTACGTAATATTTGAACGCTCCCGCAAGTAGGTCAAATGAGATATCAACTGGTTTATATAATCAACTGAAATAATATCATAAAATATCATATCAAATTCAAAGTAAAAAAATCCCATTATTACAAAAAATTAAAACAGAACAATATGTTTTAATTTCTTTAATACTTTATACTTATAATTTCCAGACTTTTTTGTCGCAAATTTAAGTAAAACTTGTCGCAGGTATACACAAAAACTGGAGGTTCACTAAACTTGCGGCTTAAGGGGTTAGGGTCAGTCGCAAGGCCAAAAAAAACGATTTTTTAAAGAATTTTGTTTGAAAACAGGTCTTATTACTTATTGACAAATGTTCTACAGTTCGGATAAAACACATTGCAAGAAGTTATAGTAATTTTTTAAGATAAAAATATCGATAAACAAGCAAGTTATAGTTCATCTGCCAGAGGTCCAATTAAAAAAATGTGTTTTGCGGTGCGCATCGTAACTCATGGCTGGATCATCCGAAACAAAAAAATACAACGGGATTAGTTAAAAAACGATATTCCCTTGTACTTGAACGAAGAATTAGGTCAAAATTTTAGTTTTCAAGAAAATGGCGGATGTTTAAACAAAAACAAAATCATTTCATTTAAAAATGTTGTGTTTACACATCCGCCATTTTCTTGAAAATTAAAATTTTGACCTAATTATTCTTTCAAGTACAAGGGAATATCGTTCTTTAACTAATCCCGTTGTATTTTTTTGTTTTAGATGATCCAGTCATGAGTTACGATGCGCACCGCAAAACACATTTTTTTATTGGACTCCTGGCAGATTAACTATAACTTGCTTATTTATAGATATTTTTATCTTAAAAAATTACTGTAACTTCTTGTAATGTGTATTATTCGAGTCAATGAGTAATAAAACCTGTTTTCAAAAAAAATTCGTTAAAAAATCGTTTTTTCTTGGCCTTGCCACTGACCCTAACCCCTTAAATAAAAGTTGGTATCTTTTAGAACTTGAGCTGCCACAGAAGTCTTTGAAGACCCAAAAGGGTTTTTCAGAAAAAGTCTCTATTAAAATTGGGTTCCTTTGGAGGCCCAAATGTTGGTTCCTTTGGAACTAATTCATCGTTTTGGGTTCCTTCTCAGCAAGAGGGGTTCCTTCTTCTTGCAGCTTCTTAGGTACCAAAAATTAGACCTAATAGAGACCCCCGTTTTTTGTGAGCACCTCGCAGGCGCGCTAGGACACTTTTAGACATATCTCTCATTGTATCCTAGAAATTTCTCACTTTTTCTACAACATTTAGATAATTTCGGACAGTAGTGTCTTTACTATTTAAGTGATAATAATATTCACATTCATCTATTTCTATATTTCGTTTTACAGAATTAGGCACCCAGACCGACTACCCCGACTTTGATTTTAGCGGAGAATCCACTTTCCGTTATTCTCAACCTTACAGGAATGTTAATCGAGAACCGAGACCTCTTCATACTCGCCCTACAGAATCTTCTTCTCCTAGGAGCGCATCTCCTCCTCGTTATGTACCTGTCAATAAATACCCTGTTCCTACTGGTTATCAGATTAAAGATGTGACCACCCATGACCTTCGTCGTGTAGGGTATGGAGACAATGACAGTCGAATTTTCAAGATAAGCCTACCTGCTAGGGTACTAGTTTCGCCGAATAAATTCATTGTTGGAAAAGTGAACTCTTATGGTGTGTTGTTAAGCCTATATCAAACAGTTGTAAATGGCCGCAACCCGGTTCAAGTGCACTTGTACAACGGCAACATTACTCGACTCTCCGAAGAAGAAATGAAGATTTTACCTTTTAACCGTTCGATTGATTAAACATTGTAATCAAGTTAATTCAAGCAAAAATAATTGTTACTCTGAAAGAATGAAATTAAAATATTAGGTGTAAATAAGTGTATTTATTTAACTTCACACATTTATGTATAAATATAGGAATAGGGTTTGTGTAAAAAATGTTAGTAATAGTTTCCGATGTTTGAAATTGATCACTTTGGTTGAGAACTTATCTATTCTGTTAAAAATTCATTTTTTAAAGTGGAAATTTAAATAATCTGTTGTTGGTCAAAAATTTTTATTTTTTTTTCATTAAAAAATTTTATTATTTGGTTGAAAATGCATGTATTTTGTTGAAAGTTCTTTTCTTTTTTTATTAAAAAATTATTTTCTTCAATGCTTCTACGGAAGCATTTCCTTTCATCTGAAGAATAGAACTTGTGCACAACTGACTTCCATCCAACAAGATTTATCATTGTTATAAACAATTTATACAAAAAAATTCACTTATTTGGGTGTCGCTGCAATTGGCATACGTTAAAATTGCAGCCATGAAAGAGGTTGTTTTTTTTTGGCATTTATTATTGTTTTTTTCGTACTGTTTGACATTTTTTATTTTAATTACTTCCTTCATTTTACCTTTGTATGATCTATACCTATGAGTCTGTGAAAATCAAAGATTCGCTTGAATATATTATTCTACGAGAAGCATTTTGGAATCTTCTGTAATTTGTTTCCGTTTTGCGTCTTTTAAGAACTAATGAATAAACGTGGAACAAACTGCACTTTGTTTTCTCTTGAATGGTTCTGTCATTTTCTTCCATTTCGGTGATACTAAGAAGTTCTACTCAGAGCAAATCGTTTTCTATGTCGGTCACATATCTGTAATATCGGTTTACCCATAACGTGGAATATAAAGTGAAAAATTTATTATTATGTGAGATGATGTGGAATGATGATAAATTACACGGAAGAAATAGCAAATTAGGCATGATCATAGACCGCATAAAATCTTGAAGCTCCTTCTCTGATGTCCAGATAATGGAAAGAAAACGAGAATTTATTCAATCAGACCCAATGAAATGTCGCACAACCTAAAGATGGTTCCGTTGATTCTTCATTTAATTCATCAAGTCTACTTGATGTTTTCAGAAAAGGTCGTCCACGTTTAGGTTTCAAAGAAAGATCCGAAAAGAAAGGATCTAGGTCTAACGAAGAGGAATTATAGGATGATGAGGCTCCATAATTTGTATCTGCATGGTAGTAAGCTGCACCATCCTTACCCTGAAATTCAAATGACCAAAAATGATTGTTATCCGGAACATATCGAAGTATCGGAAACAGGAGCAAGTGGCAATTTCATTTCACTATTGGCACATACGACTAAAAGGATACCCATGGATTTTGACGATGACGAACCAGAGAATTTACATGCTCAAAAGTTGCTACTGATTGGGAAATGGGGGATGGATGGAGCTTCTGTACAACAAATGACTAGACAACAATGGTCCACCAAGGAGAGTGTTCCTACGCTTTCTGATTCGGGCCACGATAATGATACTAAAATTGAGTTGAATGATGACGATGATGATGATAATTATAATAGTGATGGTGAAGGTGGAGATGAGATTAATCAAAGAGATCTGTTCCATGATAATGAAAAACAGTATTCTGATAAGGCTGTGTTTTTCATTTACATGGTTCCACTTCAGTTACTCACTAAAGATTCTGTCTTCTGGTAAAAGGATACTCCATCAGTTAATTTTTGTCGGTCCATAAAGTTTCAGTCTATTAAAGAAACTGATGTAGTGTTAAGAAGCACGTATGAATATTATACAAACCTATTACGGAAAGTGGAGACTTACCTTCTTGAAATTGGCAATTGGTCATTTCAGGTGAGTTTAAATTTCTAGTGCACCATGATAGATGGAAAAGTTTTTAACTTACTTAGACAACAAAAAGCAACTACTTGCTGCTTGGGTTTGCTTTTAAAATACCTGTCACATGTTGCATAAAATATGGATTTTAAAAAGAGATGTGCCAGAAAGCCGGAAGAAATCTAGAAAAAATGAGATTCAAAAATGGTTGAAATCAGAATTGTCATTACCAGTGGCCGTAGTAAAGCAAGGGAAGTTGTAGTGAAAATTACTGGTCTGAACTCAAATCTTATCAACAAATGTCATGACATTCTGCAAGTCCTGTCGTGCGGTAAAATGATCGATTATGAAAAATTCGAAACATATGCCCAAATGACGAGCAATAAAGTTTTCAGGAAGGCCCGATCAGAACACAGCGAAATTTTCAACAGAATATCCACGAATTTAGATATTATGCACTACCTCATGATTTCATCGGATCCGCGAATCACTTTCTTGAGCATCAAAGGAATGAGAAAAATGAAGGAGCCATCAGAAGATGCGAAAAATCTGCTCAAGCAATAATATATTGAGTAAATCTTTGAATTTTATAGGCTCACAAGTAGATCAGAAAAATGTAAAATTGAAAAAGTACAAAAAGAATGAATAAATAAAAAGTTAAAAAAAATAAACCTCTTTCATGACTGCAACCTTGACGTTTGGTAGAGAGGTTTGAATATTGCCATGAAATAAATTTGTATAGGAATATAACCAATGGCAGTGACACTATAATAAATTAATTTTTTTGTAAAAATTGTTTATTACAATGATAAATGTAGTTGTTCATGAGTATTTAAAAAAAAATTGCTGAACCGTTGAAATTTGAGAAGTCGGCTGATTTGTGTCCCAAAAAAGTGCATTTTTCCTACTATGAGCCACCAAGGTTGCTCAGAGATGCCTGAATTTCCGAAAACCCACTCTAAAAACAGATTCTGAGAGAGTGTACTAAAATTGACAGAAAACCAGACCATCATGGATAGGTTGAATTATGGGTATAGGGCTGAACGTGTATGTTGTTTTTCGTTACGGGTCAATCTACTGGACTCCGTAAGTGGTTTAGAAAACTTCCACAGTCGTCCCGAATTAATCGATCAATGGCTAAGACGGGAATCGCAATGATGCAGATAAATATGCGCATAGGCGCCTCAACGATTTTACACCAGGCTTATGGCAGTGGTACCGACAAAGATATCCCTAATCCAAGAAACCTGATTGTACAGGGAAAAGATAAGTGGTTTAGAAGGGTGTAGCTTGTAAGGGACCACGAAAAAAATCACCAAGAATATGCATAACCAACAAAAGTACGCAGGCGATTTTGTTTCATATGATATGTTTCAGGGACCTAACTATTATTACGGTGAGACTCAGGGAGAAAATACTAGAAATTTATGTTTTAATTTTTTCCGATATCTTAGAATATTAACGTATAATAATAATGACCGGAAAAGGCCTTCACTACATTAATATACTAGAAATTTATGTCGCGTTAGCGTATTTCCCGAGCAATCCCTCTGCTGTTAGGTTGTGACGAAAATTCTGCCCAAATAGTGTGGGGAAGCTCAAATATCAATAACAGGAGGAGGAAGGAGGAAGCTCAAGACATTCTGGAGACAGCGAGGCTCCGCAATATGGTGGAAAAGATATGTAGGCTCGCTTTAAGCTCATGAGGCTAGATGATGGCGGTTTTTCTAAAGACGGAGAAAAACTACTGAACCGTGGAAATCCACATCCTAAGATTTCAGCGAACTCAACCCGACCGAAAGGAGGAATGCCTGGGTCAAGGGAGGGAGAAGGCCGACCGGAAGTTCACCGCAAAGGTCATTACTATAAAGAAGGTGGACTGGACTATCGGGTCCTTCCGCCCCTTTAATTCACCGAGGGCGGATATAGTTGTGGCGAGCATTGCTCTTAAACACCTGCTATCGCGAAGGAGGCCTACACTGTGGCTAAAGATTTCGGGTCGATCAGTTTGACGTCCTTCATTCTGAAGAAGCTAGAGAAACTGGTCGAGATATGCTTTGCAAACACTGCACTGCCGTAAAAAAACTGGATCAGCAACTTGAACCAAGGGGGTATTCTTCGGGCACCTTTTTGAATATACAAGGTGCCTACACCAATACCCCTACAGAAGATATCTGCGGGGAGACCTTAAGTTGCAGCGTACCAGGTTAGCTGGTAAGCTGGATAGGAAGCATAGGAGGCTTGAGGCTCCTCGAAAGGATATGTGCAGCGGAAATACCCACAGGGCTTGTTCAGTCGACGGCCTAAGAAAGGGTATCATACCCTGGGATACGCGGATGACTTTGTAATCATAATCAGGGGGGCTCATCTGGGGACGTCGATGGATCGTACAATTTCAGCGTGGCGCATCGTTGAGCTCTGGTGCGATATCTCAGGGCTGTCTGTGAATTCGGAAAAGACCAGCCTGATAATTATTATGAGAAAATATAAGGTGCCGAAACTTGGCGCTGCTGCATTCCGTGGTAAGGAGATTGCTGAATGACATATCCCGGAATTCTCATTCGAGCTACCTTAAATAATTGCAATTTTCAATCGAAAACTAAAAAATGTGCAACCGTAAGAAATTTTGAAAACCGAAAACAGAATTCCGTTGAAACGTAGCGCATGAGGACCCTGATTATGCATAATTATTGTATAGCTCCCTAATCCATTGCAATTTGAAAACATCCTTATGTTTCTGAACTTTATGCAAACACTGAGAAGGCAATATTTATATATATAAATATAAATATTATATATTAAGCTCTTTTAAATTCAATTTTTCCAAGGCATTTGATATAGTGGACTATTAGCGCCAAATAATGAAATTAAAATATTGTAGAATTTCAAACACAGTCATCAAATCGGACTGGGTCGGGTTAGAAGTGGCTTTCCTCAAGGTCCCATCCTTTCCCCTATCTAACTTAACCTTTCGGTAGGCGCACCTTTGAGACTCACATAAGCGGACAATGGCGTGGCAGCATTGAGTGCTGCCACGCACCTACCGGAAGGTTAATCTCTATATTTCTGATTTTAGAGGTGAACTTTAATACTATAATTACGATAAATGTGCGGATGATTTTGAATTATATATTTCGGGACATATGTTCTCTCTGGAAAGATTGCTGGGTTGGGTACAGGAAGATATTGATTGTGTGGCCCATAAGGCTTTAGACAATGGATTAGCTCTCAACCCAAGTAAAAAAAAAGGCAATCGTCATAGGGCCCTCAAAATAACGGTCTTCTGAGAAACTGTTTTGGATTTGTACCTGAAATTAAATCGAGCATTTTCTTGCAAGGAGTTGATCTACGAAATACCTAGAAAAACTTCCCGAATCCTTGAGCAACTGAACAGGAACAAAAATTCCCTTTCTACCTTTACTCGAATTCTTCTCGTAAAAAGCGTCATCAGTCCGATTTTTTATTATTTTATTATTTATTATTTTTATTACGATTGTTAAATTATGATGACATTCTTGCCACGATAGATAATGTAGATTTATACTTCACCGACCCAGACTTAAGGGTCCCATATAGGTGAAGCATGGGCTTATGGGAATCGCCAACTTCTAGAACTTTCTAGAAGTATAGGTAGGGTGGGGTACGTCCATAAAAGGGGTCGTTTAATTTGCTTTTAATTCAGCCTGTTCAGCAACTCAAGTCCAATTAGACAAACTGAATTGAGTGTTGGCAGGACATTAAAACTAGCCTTTGCCACCCTGTTTTTAAATATTACAATTAAGGAAATCCTAGGCATTAGGATCAGGTTGTTTTTTCCATCGGTATACGTAGCAATACTTTTCAAAATTCGCAAGCTTAAAAATTTAAAACAATTCGCAGCCAGAAATTCGTGAGCAATAAAATTTTCTTGTGACCTAATCTCAACAAAAGTCAACGATTCTATAAAGTTTAACTCGATTCCGTTTCGATTAATCTCAGTGGCCAATGAAGAAACCAATTATGATAAAAAAATTTTTGAGAATGAGGATTTACTTGAGCGCGGATAGAGTTACGAGTACGCTAATTTGTCTTATTTTCTAGATTATTAGTCATAAGCCTAATTCATCCTTATGATACTCTGAAAATCCTATTCTAATCGAATTTTTTCCTCCCTTATAACATCCAGGAGCTGTATTTTTAAAGATGATACCGCTTAGTTCTCTTTCACCTTTGGAAATTAAGCATCATTTTAACTTATCTAGTTGCAATGAGGAGATTAAAATTCCGCTTAATTTGCCTATCTTTTTTAACTTTACTTTTGAATTAAAATTTGAGCTCAGGACCCATCTAAGTATTAATTACAACCTTTAAAAAAAAACTCTAATTGAATTCTAACTTATGTGATGGGTATATTCGATTTAATCTGGTTGAAATTTAACACTTCAGACATCAGGCGGTCTAATATCCAGATCTTCTCGTGTGGGGTTTGCTGGTGCTCCATCGGGCGCCTTCCCAGTTTGCGGATAGGGGAACGCCTCCCAGATATGGGTGGTACCGGGGTAATCAAATACCCGGGGCGGACAAAAACCAGCTAGGGGATGGAACCCCATCTATGAAGAAGTATGCACAAAACAATATACCCCAAGGGAGTAGCAATCTCTCCACTGGTTCCGATCGGGTGCAAGTCCCGATGGTCAGTGCCGGTTCCATGGATTTTGGGAGGAACCTAACATACTTAGAACGGAGCGTCTGCGAGGAGTTGGGTGGTCCTTCGGACGTGACAGAGGAGTTGAAAGTGTCCGTCACCAAACTGGACATCGCAGAAATGGATGCCAAACTCTCTGAGACGTATGTTCTCTTTGAAGAGTTACGAGGCACCATCAAAGAAATGGTGGATTTTAGCAGCTCTAAGAGAAACATGTGGCTTCCAATTAGGCCCGCGCTGGAACGAGCGGAGCGACTTGTGGACGAACTGCGCGATCACTCTATGACGACCGAAGGGCTTCTTAGGGATTTGATGGAAAAGAGGAAGACGGACGAAAATTGCACTCATACTGACGAAGCCGTGGCAGCTCCCACTCTCCGCGATAGGAAGCGAGAGGGGGAGACCGCCCTGAGTCCAGTAGTAGTAGGCTGTAAGGTGTTACCGCTGCATAGGCTTCGGCAACATGGCAGCGAACTGCGAGGGTCCAGATAGGACCAAATCATGCTGGCGATGCGGCAGAGAGGGAAATAAAGCTGCAGTATGCGAAAGCATACTGCAGTGCTTCCTCTGCGCCGCAAAGGAAGGTAAGGCCCGGACAGACCATCGCCCGCGGACAATGAGTTGCTTGGCGTTCAGAGAGGCAGCCTCGTTGAGGAAGACTCTTGGACGTGCAAGC
>CAKNWV010000005.1:0-20260 GCA_932074545.1 Andricus pictus | reverse complement strand
CCTCTTTGAAAATGAAAATTGTAATTCTTCATGGAAATTTCCTGTTCCAAGTCAGAGTTATATTATACTAATTATATAATAAATCTTCTGTTCCATGACAAAAATTAACTGTTCAAAAGTCAAAATTATATTTCTTCACAAGAATTCCGTGTCCAAATTGTCAAAATTATATTCCTTTACTGAAATTCCCTGTTCCAAAGTAAAAATTATAATTGTACACGGATATTCAATGCTTCAAACTAAAAAATATATTTCCCTACAAAAATTCTACGTCGTAACTTAGAATTAGAATTTTTCTTTTAATTCCCTGTTCCGAATCGTGATAATTGTAATTCTGGACGTGAATTTTTGTTTATATTTCTTTTATTTATTCACTGATCCAATTCGCTGTTCCTATCACTGAATCAAATTCCCAGTTTTTCCTAGTCATATCTCGATCTCCGGGTAAGGTGGAAACCCTCAAAATATGTTCTAGAATTAAAAATATGAATTTCATCATTTCACATTTTTGTTAAGTCTTTTAGAAATTAGGTACTCCAAGAGGTAACTCCTGTTGTAATATGTTGTTGCGCTCACTTATTAATGCATTTGATTATTTTAATTCCCTGATTGTAAATCAGAATGAAAATCACTTTACAAAATTTCTTTTCCATATATAAACTTCTGTGTTTCAAGTCGAATAATAAATTTTAAAGAACATTCCCTCTCCTGAAGTCTAAATCATTTAGTTGAAAATTCATTTAATTGATTAAAAGTTTAACTACTTGGTTGGAAACGTATTTTTTAAATTACCTGCCTAACTGAAGTTGTACCAATTTTGTTTAAACAAAATTTATTTGTTTGAAAATTTAACTATTTTGTTGAAAAGTCGTTGTTTTTTCTAAAATTAATTTTCATTTACTCAAAATATAAATGTTCTTTTTTGGTTGAACATTCATATTCTTTAGTTGAAAATTTCTCTTTTCTTGGATGAAAAATTTTACTTCTGTGCTGAAAGTAGACCTAATTTGTTAAAAATGCATTGTTTGGTTGAAGAGGCATCAATTTAGTTGAAAATTCATTTTCTTAGTTGAAAATAGGACTATTTTGTTTAAAAATGGTTGTTTTCAAATTCAAAATTTAATTTTCACTGACAATTTAACTATTTTAGTTGACGATTCGTCATTTATTGACTACGCAATCTTTATTTGTTGAAAATTCGTCTTTTTTGTAAAAATTAATTTTTTTACTGAATATTTAACTTCCACGTTTTTAGTTGAAAATTTCTATTTTCTAGTTGAATATTAAACTCTATGTTTGAAATTTCGTGTACTTTGTTGAGCATTCATGTTTGTTGGTAGAAAATTCATTTTTATTGTTGAAAAATCGTTCAGGATTCACCTTTTTGTCAAAGATTGAACTTTTCGGGTGCAAAAGCCTGGTCTCTCCTAAAAAATGCATCTTTTTGTCTGGAAAATGTAATCATTAGGTTAAAAATGCTACTGTTTTTTGTTGAAATTTGATATTTTCTATTGAAAATTAGACATCTGGTTGAAAATTTAACTATTTCATTAAAGGTTCAACTATTTTTTGGAAATTCGTATTGTTTTCTTCATCAATCAATTATTTGGTTGTAAGTGCAACTGTTTAATTATAAATTAATTTTTCTGGTTAAAAATCTAACTATTTGGTTAAAAATTCAATTATTTTGTTAAAATTGAATTATTCGGTTGATAATTCAAGGATTTTGTTAAGAAATAATATTTTCGGTTGAAATAAAGACTTATATTAATCTAGAATTGTTTTATTCTAATTACAAAATATTTGATGACCAAAATATTACAAGACTTAAATGCTGATCTTTGAATATTAATTGTTAAGCAAAAGGAAAAATTGGTAATTGAACATTCAGGAAAAAGTTAGGTAATTTTGAGAATAAAGTTTTTTGGCCACTCTAATATTTTAGTTTAATATTACGAAGAAAATTTAATTAATGATTTTCTTATTCAAAGTTCAACTATTTGGTTGTAAATGCAATTGTTTGATTAAAAATTCAATTTCTTAAAACGTTACAAAATTTAAATACTTTTTTCAATATTAATGGTTAGGGAAAAGGAAACATAGGACATTGAAAATGCAGCAAACAGTGAGGGAATTTTTAAAATTAATTCTTGCGGTCACTCAAATTTATTTCTTTTACATTACGAAAAAAATGTGATTAGTTAAGTGAACGAAGGTCGTCTACCCTTATTATTTGAAACTTCTTTGAGATTGAACGATCTCTGCCTAAGGGAGATTCCTGGATTTCTTCTGTGGTCATTTCTTTAACCTCGCCGCTGTTCATGTTTATTTTTGCCCGTCGTTGCATGCCATGTTTCAATATATATATTCCCCGAAGATATCTATTATTTTCGACCATTATTGCAAAAACTTCACCATTGGACGTTGATAATAAAGTTTGTCTTCCGGTTGGCATGGGCCCGAGGAGCTGGTTTTTTTCTTTCACTTGAATTAGTGCATCAGGAGGAAAAGTGTATTCACGAATTTCAAATCGCCGGTACGGATTCGTGTGCGGAATGAGCCGAACAGATCTGAGATCATCAATTTTAAGTCCACCTATGCGACAAGAAGAACGAATGGCCGGCGGTGATCTGGACCTGGCACGAGGAGAAGATTCGGTGGGAGGAGACCTGACTGGAGAAACCGAATGAGGCAAGGCAAGAGAAAGAGACAAGTCGAGAGAAGAAGAAGTTCCGCCACGAGGACCACCAGGAATAGAGTCGCTATTAGGTGATCGATCGGCTTGTAAACTCAACTCTGCAAAAAGAAACAGAGAATTCAATTTAGATAAAATCTTTAAAAACATTAACTCAAGAAAAGTCAACATATGCAAGAGAATTGCACCAAAAAACCTTGAAGCAGGAGAAGTTTTTTTGCGAAAATTAATTTTTAAGGAACATGAAATAAAAAACGTCAACTTTTGTAACAAAATTGGACCCAATGATATAATAATAATTACTTCTAATTTGGTAGGAAATTCAACATTTTCGTTGAAAGTTTCTTCGTTCCATTTAATCGGTTTTGATTGAAAATTAATTTCGTAACTAAAAATTCAACTGCTAGGCCAGTCAACGAAGGACTTCCACTTTGAATTAATTCTAAATAAGCTGAATTTGTATTTACAACTTCTAGATGGCATGCTGAACCACTAACAAAATTCCAGTCATGTAAAGCCTTGTGGATTTTTTATAATAATGCGAAATGGCGGCAAAAATCGTATTTCTGAAGTTTCTCTTGATTTTCATTAAAAAAAGTTAGTTTCAGCAAAAAATAACCTAATAGTAAAATCTCCCACGTATTGTTCTTCAACAACGAATTGGTAACGGTGGTCTGATTAGACTTGTCGATTTGCTGCTCTCCAGAGTTTTGAAATTTTGTGTGTTTTTCTTGCTCTTGTGTTAATAAAAATTTGCAAGTTGTGACTTTGTGTGTTCCTGGCGCGTCCGAGCAAGTTGTTTCTCACGAAATTGCAGATTTTTTGCTGTTTTCGAAATATTCAATATCTGTGAGTGATCAGTTAGAGCAATGGGTGCGTGTCCAGATTGCAGGGAAGTTATTTTTAGAGGAGGGCCTGAGGTGTTTGTATGTGTAAATTGTGGTGTGTTAACTCATCTGGCCTGTGCGAATTTTAACGTTTAAAAAAAAAAAAACTTTGATAAGCTCAAAAAGGTTCAGGCATATTTCTTATGCATAATATTCAAAGGGCAAAGCATCAGCGACATCTCTACGGCAGTGAATGTTACTTCGAACGGGAAACCTATAATTAATATTCGCCACGCCGGCCGTGCGTCTTCCCCTCACGCTCCTGCCCCCTCAACAGTAACGGCTACCTCCACTCAGCCTGATCTCGCTGCTATGATCAGAAATTCTGTCTTGGAAGGACAGGAGGAAGCGCTTGCGCAGTCTCAGGAGATTCTCTCAAGGGTCACAGAATTCGAACATAAGCAGCAAGCTTTTAATGAAAATCTCCTGACCTCAATTGAAACGACCGAAGCGAACATTGCAGAGAAATCGAATCGAATTTTTGTACTCGACGCTGCCTCAGAAAAGGGAAAAGGAGACATTACTAAAATTAAAAAGGATGCCAAAGCTCTGAAATTACAAGTAGCTACACTTGAGCATGCGCTGGACTTAAGCGAGCAGGCGGGGCGATAGCTAGGGCTCTTGACGTTCCATTTGTGAAGGAAGAAGTGGTTAAAATTTACAGAATAATAAAGGCTCCTGCACTCACAAAATCCTCTAACCACCCGATCATTGTCGCGAAGCTCGGCAGTCAACAAATGCGAGACAAATTCGTTGAGAGACTTAAGGTTTTCAGAGATTTTTTTAATGAAAGCCTCGGATGGCCGAGCAAAGATAAATATTCTGTTTATCTACGTGAGGCCCTGTCACCCCGAACAGGAAAATCTACGCCATTGCCCTGGGTCTCAGAAGAGACAAAATAATCAAATACATGTGGATTGCGGGCGGAAAAATGTTTTGTCGCAGAAAGGATGGATCTCCGCGAATTTACAGACCGTAATCTGCAGACCGTCGAAGGACTTAGATAGCAATTCCTGTTTCCTAGTGTCATCCTAAGTATGTATGTTGGTAAATATAATGTAACTTGTCAATTATACCGATTGCTAACTATCAAAATGGAAACTTTAAATATTTGTCACGTTAACGCTCAGTATTTGCCTGCTCATTACCACGAATTTAAACATCATTTTATGTCCTGTTCCTATCATATCATAGCCGTTTCTGAGACCTCGCTTACGCCTAATATTCCATCTAGCCTCATAGCACTTGATCATTACACACTTTTCCGCAGAGATAGAGATGAAAGAAGAGGGGGTGGGTTTCTGTCTCTACATTCATGACATCGTAAGGGGTGTAGAGTTGCGAATGAGTCCTCCTGCCAATTACCCTATTGCTGAATACCGTTTTATCATGGTATTTTCGTCTCATGACAGCATGTTGGTGGGTGTGATTTACAAACCTCCTAATGCTTCCTACTATAGGGAAATTGAGACTGATATTTTTGACCTCATACCAAATTATAATAACATTGTTCTTACTGGTAAACTAAATACAAATCTTAATGTCACCAAGAACTTAAATAACTATTCAAAATCAGTAGTGTTCTCTGCCGGATTATCTATAGTTCCCCGTAATACCACGAACCACACCGATCATTGTAGTACATGCATTGACAAGTTGATTGTTGATGATCTAGACAAGGTAATTTCTTTTACTCAACACTCAATCTCATTCCTCTCAAACCACGACCTTATCAGCATTCAATACCAGTTCTCCTTTGATCCGTCCTCTAGTACATCTCCTCTGTCTCTACGGAATCTCACTTATATAAATGAAACCGAATTTCTTGAGCATCTCTCTACTTATGATTGGAAAAGAATTTTGATTGAAAAATATATAAATAGAAAGGTTATCTGTCGAACAAAATTTTATCTTTAGCTTTTGACAAATTTGCGCCTCTTCATACCCTCAAAGCAAAAAAGAAGTCCACTCCTTGGATTACATCTTATATCAAAGACTTGATGAAAGAAAGAAAGAAAAAACGTAGATTGGCTAAAAGAATAAAAACATAGTATTATTCAAGCCGAATTTCGTGAATTGAGAAACTTAGTTCAAACCAAAATCAGAGAATCATACAACTAATATAATTACAATTCTATCAAAAACAGGGATAAAAAAGAAAACATCTGGTTTCTCTTGAGACGACTTAGACTTATTGCTCCAAAACATTTGGCTCCTGAAAATAATTTTTCTCCCGCAGATATTTTAACAGCCTTCACTAAAAAAGCCACTTTCCTTGCAAACAGCACTCCTTCCTCGTCCGCAGAACCTTCTACATTTGATGATACTAAATTATTCTTTTCTGTCATATCCCAAGAGAGCCTAATTAAAAAACTATTAGCGGTAAAATCAAATGCTCAAGGCTCAGATGGTATTTCAATTAAAATGTTTCGCTTAGCTTTACCAGTTATTTGTCCTATTCTTTTGCATATATCTATAACGATATAGGTGATATAAAGATATATCTATAACGCATCTCTCCAGGTGGAAATCCTTCCTGATACCTGGAAAGAGGCGATTATTCGCCCTGTTCCTAAAATATCTAACCCTACCTCTCCCAAAGATTTCCGCCCAATATCCATCCCTAACAATTTAATGGAACCAAGGCAATTTGGGTTTCGTGCCAGGCATAGTACTCTTACACAAATATGCTGGCGACTTTGAGCTTTACTTTTCCGGTTCTATTGCCACTCTCAGGAGTTTAATTCAAAAGGTACAGGAGGATATTGATTTGGAGGTGCAGTGGGCGTAGGACCTTCTTCCTCTCCTTCACTTGAAAAAATTGCAACATTGCCCCCTCTCTTGAACGACGGGCGTCTCATCCCCTTTGTGGATTATCTGAAAGATTTAGGCTGTATCCTTAATCACTCTCTTACGTGGAATGAACAAGTTGCGGATATCTCGAGGAAAACCTTTAGAGTTCTCCAACAGCTCAACAGGAATAAAGATATTGATAATACTGATCATATGACGATATTACTGATAAACTCAATGCGAAGCTTGAACGTACGCTTAATGCTTGCATTCAGGTCGTCTATAACATCCCAAAAAGGGAACATATTACCCAGTATAGAGAAAGAGCAGGACTTCTTAACGTTGCCAAAAGAAGACAATTTTTTATTGGTAAACTGGTTTAAGCCTGTTCAGTAATGAAGCTCCGCACTATCTTCTTAGTCGCTTCCATTTTATTGATCAAGATCAACCAACACATTCTAAACTCCATGAAAGGAAAACAGTACTAATAATTCAGCCGCAGCGCACGTGCAAAATGCAAAGGTCTTTTGTTATTCGTGGTGCTCGCCATGAATGTATTTACATTTAAGCATGTATATCTGCGTATGTACACTTACAGTATTATTGGTAACAGACCACATCTAATTATGTGTATCTTAGTTTATTTCTTTAATTCTGTTGAATACCTATTTTTTATTCTAATCGTTATGTCGATCACCGCCACTCTTTAATTCTAGCATGTCTGACCTCTTCCTCATAGGGCTATCTAGCCCCAGGAACTTTTCATAAATAAATACAAATGCAAATACAAATAAGGTCCTTTTAACTTTTTTGTATGGTTAACTCTTCATCCCAAAAAAAGATGTGGAAGAACCTTAATTATGTCTATAAGCATTCCTCTAGGTTATCTACCACCTCGTATAAAGAATTTTTCGATAAATTAATTATCACGTTAGTTAGTACATTTTCTTCATTCATCTCCAGCCATAAAGTGTATACACTTTATTCAGTACTTGAGGGTAAGGACTTCCGAGATGCTTGTTTCAGACGTGTATAAGATGATAGAAAAGTTTCAATAATTTCCCATAAGTTTTTATCATTGAAAAGTAAGCTTAAATTAACGGCTACTGACTGATCCCGCTTCAGTGCGTAGCGAAATAAACACTAAGAAGTCGTAAATCTGGTACTTTCCTGCAATGCCTTAAAAGGACCAGGTTTCCTTTTAGTCTAGCTCTAGTCTCTAGCTTTAGGACACGGATCTTGACGTCGACCTTCAAGGTCATTTCAAGGTCTTCAAAAAAAATGGAATCCCCCTTTTTTAAAATTACAATGGATAGAGTGGGAAATTTCACGTTCAAATATGTACCCATCTCGTACATAGATATATTATAACCTTGAAAGATTCTCCAATGGAAAAAATTGACCTTAAAATGACCTTGAAAGTCATTATAAAGGTCACGCTTACGATCACTACTGAATACGCCTTGTTACAGTTAGTAACATTGCTCGTTACGAAAAGAAAAGCTGCTATTCCCAGAGGTATGCTGACCTTCTTTAAGTTTACATAACCTCAGAGTGACCGTCCGCGAAGAAAGGGACCTAATGCATGGTAGCTTCATTTTATAGAAGGATCGATTGGAGATAAGGTCTTACACGGGAACTCCATTAGGGGGCAGCACTTTGCAGTTTAATAACAATTTGATTTTTTCAGATACAGAAATAACATTTATTGTTATGACAGAGCAAATAAAAATCATATAAAATCGGATAAAAACATTTAATTTAACCAAAAAAAAACAACAAATTTTCAACAAACATGATAACTTTGCAACCCAAGAGGGGCAGTAGAACTACAGAAGTGTGCATGTGGTAGTGCCTATATATGTTTATGCACCTCGCATATATGTATTGAATAGTAAAACAATTTAAGAAAAGAGGTAGAATAAAGGAAAAAGGAAGCAAATGAAGCAAAAAATAAATAAAGATAATTAGCATTCTATTTCTCAATTTACGTTTCGCATTCACTTCATTTTGCCTTTATGTTCGTGGGAAAAAGAATAATTCCACATGTGCATCATGCAGTGACAGCTAGAGACAACACAGGAGAATTAATGTCGCACCCCTCATTGTCTCTTAGTCCCAGCGCCATAATCTTACAAATTCGCTATATCCCACTACACAGTTGGCCGAGCTTGGCTCGCAGTGATTGTTCAATTGTAATTTTTTTTTTTTATTCATCCTAAAGTCAGTTTAGAAAGAAAAAATGGGAAAACACGAAAATAAGACTGGAAAGCAAAGACAGATGGGAGAAAATGGTGGAGAAGCTGCGACAACTCCAAGGAAAAGATTGAAGATTATCGAAACAGGATAACGGTATATTCAAGTTCAAGTTCCTCATCACGGAACTCGCACACGCAAGCTCGGAGACGATATAGATTCCCAGGCAGATCCTCGCCATCATTAATAAGGCATGATCATCATGCTAGAAGGCACATACGATATCTCAGAAGATACTCCCGGTCTGCAAAAGAAGTTTCCTCCTAATCCGAGTTTATCCCTGAGCGAAAAGATAGCGGCTGTCTGGGACAAGACCCAAGCCAAATGAAACCAATAGATATCCAGTTACACGAGGAAAATGCTAAAAGATGGTACTATTGGGTCAGTAACGGAATTTCAAAGGAGGAAAAGGTTGAACTCCTGGAAAAATAAATTAGGAAGGAACACCGCCGGCTGGAGGCCAATAAGTAAATTCCGAGCCTGGAACTAAGCTTGGAGAGTCTTTGATAAAAAGGGGAGCCACTTCGTCGAATCTTAGTTTTTACAGGCAGAAGAAGCGGGAAAGGAACATGCTCACGCAGATGTATTTCTAAACTTGATCGATGCTGGACAGCTTATTGCAAGCATTCACCACAAAGAATCGCTAGCGAAGAGGGTATTGTCAGCAGGATATCCCAAAGAGGTTTGGGAAATCTTTGAAAAAAATCATCCCTGAGGTTTTCCTATATGGACACCCGATATCACACCTGGGGAAAAGATACAGACAGGATCAAAATTCACTGGGAAAAGGCGCAAGAACATCGAAGCAATCCAGAGGAGTGTGGAACGCAAATCACTTCAGGGGAAGAAACAACTCCAATAATAAGAATCAGAACCAAAAATACAAAACGGACAGGAACAGGAAATACTTGTAGTTAACAAAACAACCGGTCAGTTGAAAAAATCTTTACGCTGTTGGGAATTAATAGACTAATTTCGATCAGGGTTTTACAAGAGTGCCAGTATGGAGAAGAGCAGTTACTTTCTTCCTATTGTCTCAGACAAAAACCAGATGGGACAGACAGATTTCTCTTAAACCTGAAATCACTTAACGAATTTGTCGCGACGAATCAATTCAAATAAGAAGTTATCAGAACAGCAAAAAAGCTTGATCATGAACATTTTTTCATGGCCACCATTGACCTTGAAGATGCCTGTTTACTATTGCTAGTTCACTCTAATTATCAACTGTTCCCAACAGATAACTGAATTACCCAGGGAGAAATGGCGTAAATTAGATGATATGATTAAAAATCTTTCAGATATTTTATTAAGGAAATTATCTCTGTTGCATCCCTAAGACGATGAAAAGGTTTTTCGGAGGGGAGTCGGGAACATGGTTTTTGCATGGAATCTGAAAGTTCAGAGCATATCAATTTTTCAAAGTTAAAGGTAGTCTTTTTAAAGTGAAAATGTTTTGCTTCAGAATTGAGGCAATGTGAAATTTTCCCCCGCGTAGATTATATGACTGGAATATATATATTGATAAAATGGGAGGAACTCTGTACACGAAGCTTGACAATATGGCTGGAGAAATTTGGCAATGTTGCGAGAATAGACAAATTTGGATTTTCACTTCATACATTGCCTCCAAAGATAACGTCGAGGCTGATCAACAATATAGAATTACGAATATAGATACCAAGTGGAAACTAGCCGAAAAAGCCCATAGGATGATAACTATCGTAACTAATCAATTCCAAAAACCAAAAATATCAAACGAAGATTTATCAGATTTGTCATTGATAAGTCTTACACAGAACACAATAATGTTATTAGCGCTGGCTATTTATTAACGAGTTCAGACGCTATGGCTTATAGACATAGATAACTTTAGGGTTTTGAAAGAAGCGGTAGAAACTAAAATACCACATATAATTAAAACTTTAAGACCTGGAGCACCTCAGCCAATTTGAAATCTTCATTTCTTTGTTACAAACTGTAATCTTTGTTTCGCCCTTCCCCCTACTTCAAACTGATAACGCAGTTTATGGATGGTCCTTTATTAGTGTCCCATATGTGCACATATGTTAGGTATTTCGTATGATTAGGAACACTTTTCAAATTACATTTTTTTAAACCGCACTTTTTGGATTCACCCAGAATAAATTCAGAATAAAGTCATTTCGGACAAACATAAATAAAGTTGAAACGAAAATAGGAATTGGGATGGAATGAGGATGGAATCGCACAAATTCTCGTTTGAGTGAAGCTTAAAAAATGCTAGCTGAAATCATAGATATATTATTATATTCACCAATAGTATTGAGAATAACAGCCAAAGACAAGACGACCCACATCTTTTTTGATCGAAGGAAATACTAATTAATGTACTAATGGAAATTTTTTTAACACTGTTGCTAAGGAGTATTCTAGTTCTTCATTAGATTACATCTTATATCTTATGATCGTTTTATCGTAGATTGTAGCCGCCAAGATCGTCCTAATCAGATATTTACATTTCATTATAATCAGTTTCTGGGAAAAAAACTGTTATTACTAAATTCGTTAAAAGTAATATCATAATTTATATAATCTTTTACGTTTCAATGCAATCCGTCGTTTAAATTAAAAGTTTATATTGTCTACCCGATAAATGATTTTAAATTGCCGGTCATTTTGCGGTCAAGTTTGCAAAAAACTTGAATGATTTCAAACGATATTTAAAGTTTTGTAAACATTCGATAAGATTTCAAAGATTTATGATTTGGAGCCGGAAAGTTTGTCGATAAAATTATAATTCTGTATTTGAATATACTTTTTTTTAAATTTGCATTCTTCTTAATAAGAATTAAAATACTTTTTTAAAATTCCCTTTCCATGTGAAAACTTCCCTTCCCCAAGTAAAATTACAATTCTTCACGAAAATTCCCTGCGCAAAAGTCAAAATTATAATTCTTTTGAAAAATTCCCTGTCCGAATTGTCAAAATTATATTCCTTTACTAAAATTGCCTGTTCCAAAGTAAAAATTATAATTCTTCACGGAAAATTAAAGCTCCACTGGAAAATATATTTCTTCACAAAAATTCTACGTCGCAACTTAGAATTATAATTTTTTTTTTAAGTTCCCTGTTCCGATTCGTGGTCATTGTAATTCTTGACGTGAATTTTTCTGTAAATTTCTTTTATATATTCCCTGTTTCACCTTAGAATTGAAGGAACAAGGTACATGAAACCACTTCCAATTTGCATATTAGTATATTCAAGAGAAAAATTCCTACCACTAAATCAAATTCCCAGTTTTCCTGGTCATTTCTCGTTTTCCCGGTCAGGTAGAAACCCTCAAAATATGTTGAGGTATTGAAAAGATGAATTTCATAATTTCACATTTTTTATGAAGTGTTTTAGAAAGTAGATACACCGAGAGGTAACAAATGTTGTAATCTGATGCACAATCTTCCATGTAATCCTATTTAATCTTGTGTATTCCTTTTAATATTGTGTAATCCCATTTAATCTCGCATAATCTCTGATAATATTGTGTAATCATGCATAATCCGCATTGTAAATTTGTGTAATTCCTTGTCATCTTTTGAACTCCTATGTAGTTAATTCAATCTATTTAATCTTGAATAATCCCAGGTAATCTCGCGTAATCTCTGGTAATCTTGCAAATTCCAATATGCAATCTGGTGTAATCTTGACCTTCGTAATTCTTTGATATCCCATCTAATGCTCCCATCACGATCTTAAAGGTGTTTTTGACACTAATTATATTCACTTCTCAAAAACAAAGGAAAATAAAAGTGCGTAAAATAAAAATACGTCTCAGTTGATTATGGTACTTGCATAGGCTTTATATCAATTGTATCTGTTTCGCTCACTTATTAATGTGTTACGTCCTCAAGGGAACAAACTTACCTGGTTAAAAATAATTAATTAAATGGTTTCTCGTTTTTGAACGAAATCTAGGACTTCGAAACAGTATCAGAATAACTTCCGAAGGTTGAGATGACCAAACACTAACCTATAAATTAATCTGAATACAATTGTATATATTATATTTGAGTTTAGTGAACACAGGAAATTACAAGGTTAAAGAGAGATAGCTGATTTAAATTTTAAAAGAAAAGGATAAAGTTTTTTTGAATTGGGTTTGATTTTACTTGATGTATTTGTTTTTCAAATTTTAAGCTGCACGCGAGACTCTCGGTAGCGAAAACTCCTCATCCAGATCTCCACCTTAAAATAAAGGAAGACCTTAATGACGAATTTTAAAAGAAATTTAAATATTGTGATTTATTAACTCATTGATTAAAACTTACCAAATGATATTACAATTTGTTCACCTTAAAACTGGGCGAGTAACTAGTTTGGGGATTCAAAGATATTTTAAGATTTCTTGACAAAACTGGTTTTGTCAATTGGTAGAGTCCTTTGCCATTTCACTGGAAGATGCTGATACTGGTGCAGGTGGTTATTGCTTTAGTACAGGTACCGTTGATCGTCCTTCTTTTGATTCACCGCTGCAATGGTTTGACAACGAGGAATGTCAAAGGAGTCTATTAGTGGACAGGTAGGCTGAGGCTTTCTGGTATTGCTCAAGAGTAATAATGTTTGACAATTGATTTGTCAAAGGATCTTGTCGGTTTAATTTCACTTTATTTAATAGAATTTGAAATTTACAATCGACTTCAGTTCGATTGAAATTTCCGAAGCACAACACTGATTTTACTTTTATTATTTTTAAAATTTATATTTCGGCTACTTGAAAATGATTTCCAAACAACCGGAGTCTAATCTGTTATTTTAATATAACTTAAAATGTCCTCTAGGGCAGAGGTTCCGTGCGATTTTAGTTTTGTAGATTGACCTTTTAAGCAGAGCTTCCGCCCGATTTGAAGTTTGTAGATCGACTGATTTTCTAATTCTGATCCTGGCTTTTTATACGCCTATAGGGTAGCTACGACAGCGCCACCAATTTGGAACGATTGAGAAGAAATTCGAATTTAAATTCAATATTAACGAAAAATCTTATGGTAAGCAATTAATTTCAAACCGAAGATTAATATTGTTGATTAAAATGAATTGATATTCACTGCTTTTTTTCATAAAAATTGCCCAAATAATTTCGCGATACCCAATAGTTTGCGTATCAGATGGCGCTGTTGTCAAAGTAACAGAGGTAGCCTACAGGCGTATGGGTCGGATTTCATTGTGATCGCAACCAATAACTTAACAGCCAACAACTTGAGGCAAAGGGACGTAAAAATTGAAATCAATTTATATCCAGGTGTCTATATCTGAAGACAAATAATAATTCTTACAAAAAATTCCCTCTCCTGAAGTCTGAATTATAATTCTTTACGGGAATGCCCTATTTTGAGTAACAATTTTATTTAATTTGTTTCAAAAAATTCCTTATTCCAAGTCATAATTACATATATTTGGAATATATTTTCTATTGTAATTCAGAAATATCGCAAGTCCCTTTTTGTAAAATCTGGAGGACGAAAGCTTTTAAATTCTGGCACATTTTTAGTTGCAAAAAAATCAATTTTTAAATTCAAACATATTATCATTTGGAACAAGGAATTTTCCAAATCCGTGTAATTCTGACTTGGAACAGGGATTGTTTTTTCAAATTTTCTTCTTTTAAATCATAGTAAAAACTGTTTTCTCATGTCACCCTGATATGATATTCTTGTTAGGAATTTATTTTCCTTGTCTTTCTTTTTTTTTTTGCAGTTTTTTCTTTCCGACCGTTATAATTTCACTAAAAAATTGTATTGTCATCTTTTTTGGTTGAAGATTGAAATAATCGGTTGAAGGTCAAACCACTTTGCTAGTAAATCATATATTTGTTAAAGATTCATCATTTTAGTTTAAAATTCATCTCTTGACTTGAAAATTCGTTTTTTTTTGGGTGGAAAGTTAATTTTTTTAAATTATAATTTAACTATTCCAGTTAAAAATTCATCATTTCGTTGAAAAATCACTTATTGATTAAAAGTTTAACTACTTGGTTGAAAACGCATTTTTTTATTACTTTTATAAATGAAGCTAATTCGCTTTTTGTTTTAAAAAAAATTAGTTGTTTGAAAATTTAACTATTTTGTTGAGAAATAGTTTTCTTTTAAATTAATTTTTTGTAAACTTAAAATATAAATGTTCTTTTTTGGTTGAAAATTCATTTTTTTTTAGTTGAAAATTCTTCTTTTTTGAGTTGGCAAATTTCACTTCTGAGGTGCAAGTAGACCCACCATTGTTAAAAATTTATTGTTTGTTTGAAAAGGCATACTTTTAATTGAAAGTTCATTTTTTAGTTGAAAGTGTGACTAGTTTGTTGAAAAATTGTTGCATTTAGGTTAAAAGTTTACTTTTTAACTGATAAATTAACTATTTCAGTTACAAATTTATCATTGCTTGACTGCAAAATCTTTATTTGTTGAAAATTGGTCTTTTTGGTTAAATTCAAATGATTTTGATTTAAAATTAAAATAGTTTTTGGTTGAAATATCTAGTATTACATTCTTTGTGGGAAACTCATCTTTCATTTCATGTTTCATTGATTGAAGATCAAAACATTTTGATAGTCATTTACTTGTTAAAGATTCATAATTTTAGTTGAAAATTCATCTATTTTCTTTAACATTCGTTTTTTTGGTGGAACATTTGACTAATTTGTTGAAAAATTGTGGTTTTTAAATCGAAAATTTAATTTTTAACTGATAATTTAACTATTTTAGTTGAAGATTCATAATTTCTTGACTTCATGGTTGAAAAATGATAAAAAATTCTTTTTTTGTTAAAAATTGAACTTTTCGGGTGGAAAAGTCTGCTCTCTTCTAAAAAATTCCTTTTTTTGACTTGAAAATCTAATCATCAGGTTGAAAATGCAACTGTTTTTATTTTAATTTAATATTTTTAATTAATTATTATACCATCTGGCTAAAAATTAAACTAGTTGGTTAAAATTCTGATTTGCGTGACGCTTAAAAAAATGTAAATAAAATTATACATGTATTATTCTATTCAACAATAGAATTGAGAATAACAGCCAAAGACAAGACGAGAGTAGAAATAATCCACATCTTTTTTTATTAGAGTAAAAACTAATTAATGTACTAATGAAGAATATAATTAACACTTTAAATGAGAAATATTCTAGTTCATTAAATTATATATTAAAACTTATATACGTCATCTCATACACTATAGGCGTCAAGGCTGTCCTGATTAGATATTAGCATTTTATCAAAGTGATTATCAGGGAACAAAATTTTGTTACATACAACATTCGTTAAAACTGAAATCATATTTATATAATCTTCTACATTTTAGCACAATCCGTCGTTTGAATGGAAAATGTATACATTGCTTATCCGGTGAGTGATTTTAAATTTCCGGTCATTTCCCAGTCAATTCGTCGAAATATTTAAATGATTGCAAACGAATTTTGAATATTTCTAAACACTGAAAAATATTTTTAAGATTTTTGATTTAGAACAGGGAAGTATGATAATAAAATTACAATTCTGTATTTGGAGATATTTTTTGTTTCAAATGCCATCCTTCTAAATCAGAATTCAAATTCTTTTTCAAAATTGCTAGCTGAGTTATAATTATTTATGATAAGTCTCTGTCTCAAACTCTAAATTATAATCCTGTATTAAAATTCACAGTCTAAAGTAAAAATTATAATTCTTCAAGGAAATTCCATGTTGTTAGCTCAAAATTATAATTGTTTACGGAAATTCCAGTTGTATTTCAGAATAAAAATTCTTTTTGAAAATGTCCTCTCTGATTCTAATTCTTTACTAAACTTATTGAGAGCCCTGAGCTGTCGCACCGTAGCTCTACGATGTGCAGCGCAGAAATTGTGGCACCCATCAACCAGCCTGTGCGCATCCCCGCGGTGCTATTCACCTAACTATGCCTTCGCCCCATCCGGCTTTCAGTCACCTCCGCAGAAAATCCGCGGCGTGCTCTAACTGATCCACAGTACAGTAGCACTGTGGAATATGGGCCCCAAACCCTGGAGTCTCGGATCTTTAAAACAGTCAGTTTTCCTAAGGTTAACCAGGACAAGATATATTTGTAGTCCGAGAGAGACTATTTCTTGGAGACTTTTCAACCCTCTTAATAACGGAGCGGTCAATGGCGAAGAGCTTAGGAACTAAACTCGCCTCCATACCCCTAACGGCTATGGATGCCCTAGGTGCTTTTTCGCGAGACTCCTTTTATATGAAGCCAATCCCGTCCAAACCACTAATTCTTTCCCTGGTTAGAACCGCCTGGTTAGAACCGTATAGTTAGAACCGCCGAAGGCTTACTCACCCCTAGATAGGGTCGATAATCCATGGCCGCAAGGTTCCAGATTGAAAATTCGGGAGGACCAACAACTTCAATCCAGCCCTTCCCCTTCGGACTGGTTCCCTGCCTGTGGGAATACACCTTCCATGAATCGGTTCGTAGAGTGGGGTTCTAGAAGCTCAGGCGCCTCAGAATGGTCAACGGATCCTCGGGAGTGTTGGGAATCAGCAAGGACACTTTACGGTATCTCTGGAGATACTCTGTCCCTTGATCTCAATTTGTAGTTCCTCCGTGAGCCTAAACTCTGGAGTTCTCTCCACTGTCCAGTCCCGTGACCAGATGTCTGCGGTCTCCACTAGGGTGGCCCCCAACCTGATGAAGACATCGTTGAATCTAAGGGCGCGCTTCTCGCGGTGTAACGCGTAAATCTCATTACAGATTTCCTCCTTCAGCCTGTCCAACTAATCGGAAGTTAGAGAGGCCGTTTAACTCCCTGTTCGAGAGAATGTCTTTGGACTCCTTTCTCCTCTTTCCAGTAGAAAAAGCCTGAGGAGTTGCTCCAGATGATGTTTCCGCAGCCATGACCCCCTGTCAGATGCCTTGATTGTTGTCTGCAAGTCGCGTGAATCAAATAATTGCAAGCCCCGTAATCTGTTCTCCCACCATGGCAACAAGATTGTTGTCATGGGTGTCAGAAGTCTGCACCGCCTCTGGTGGGCTGGCCGCTGACAAGACGCTTACCCTTGGCGGTGTATTAGATGGGGGACCTGGATCGGAGCCCCCATTTTTTAAATCAGTTTTTTATGTGTCGCCCATTTGGTCCCAGAAGAAACTAGGAGAATATCCTTGATACGGCGATCATATCGTGGCTTGGGAGCATGAGGACTCGCGCCCTCGATATTCCAGAAGGTTTTCATAGTACCCCCTGAAAGCACTTCAAATTTGCAACAACAACAAAAAAAATGTTTAAATTTGAGTCAAATATGATTTGTAATAAGGAACCACAAATTATTATTTGGAACAAAGAATACCGTGATTTGAGGATTCTCTAATCACTGACTTTGTCAGTTGGCGTTTCACTGCAGATATTGTGCAAATTTTCTACTCTTCCGGTAACCTTCTAACCCTTTTTTCCGCGCCTCTCGATCTCTCTATCTACCTTTCCGTCATTGGCGAATACGCTACCAAGATATACTCACGCATCAACTTGTTCTATTCTTTCATCGTTTAGGACAATGTTGCATATTGTGTTCTCACCATTTCCTTCAAAGACCATACTTTTTGTTTTATTTATGTTCATTTTGAGGATCATGTTCTTCAGGCTTATGTTCAGTAAGCTCAACATACTTAGACATTCTCCATGAACATAATAAATGGCCATGAGGACATAGCGCATCCTTGCCTAACACCTTGCATAATATCGAACCAGTCACTCAGTTGCCCATTTACCCTTGCACACGCTTTGCTACCTGCATATATTCAGGCCTTCCAAAGGTTTACTTCTATCCACCTTGTCAAGTTCTTTTTCTAGGTCAACCAATGCACATAAAACTTTTTTATTTACTCTCAAACTTTTTTCTGTGATCCATCTCAAGGTAAACATCTGGTCCGTTCATGATCTACCTGGAATCAAAGCACATTGGATTTTCCATATCTTTTATTCTCTTTTTTATGATAATGTAGATAAGTATTTTTGAATATATCTTGCTCAGCGTACTTATTATGCTGAGACCTCTGCCATTATTGCAGTTGCTTTTAACTCCCTTCCTTTTATCATACAACATTTCAGCTTTGCTATTTCTCATGCTGACTAAATCTGTACTACTACCTTCTTTTCTAGTGATGAACATTTACATTCCTGATTTTTGTGATGTAATCATTTTCAATTATATTTCTCTCCTTACCGCTTAGGCCTGTAATGTTCAGCTTTCTAAGATACGTTTTCTTCTTTTTGTGGATGGTTACGCGGATTTCGTCACTCCACCCCGGATCACCAGACATTCCTGCTACAAACATAGTACCACACACTTCAGTCACACTCCTAAATTGATATCCCGGAGCATAGTCAACGCGCTCTCTATATCTTTGTTGCATATTAGCGCCTCCCAAGTTGTCCTGTCTGTGAGTTCGTATATCCTATTCTAGAAATCTATTTGCATTTCTGATTTCTGTAAATTCTCAATCTTTATTCGCGTCTACTTCGTCTTTTTGGTTTTCTTTCTTCTTCATCCTTGACCTAAGTTCATTTTTGAGACTATAAAGCAATGATCAGTTTTACATTCAGTGTCCCTCATAAGCCTTGTATCTTTTACTAGTTCTCTTAGTTTTTTGTTCCCAAAACCAAAGTCAATTATACTTTGGCCATCTCCTCTGCACTAGGTGTACAAGTAGATAATTTTATGCATAGAAGAAGTACTTGTAATAAACAAGTCCTTTTCTGAGCATAAGCTAATCAGTTTGTCTTTATTACAATTTGTTTGTGGATCCCGAAAATTACTTAGCACCTTTGCCGTACCCTCACGTTGGATATCAGCCGATCCACAGGAATTCCCCAGTGACTCGTTTTTCAACTTAGAGGGTTCGTTTTGCGCCTAAAATGCTGAAAATTTATCCGGATACATGCCCCTAGACGCAACTCTGCATCGGCCATAAGGGTCCTTTTCATGCGGACGCCTACATATTTTTAATAAAAATTTTATTATTTGGTTGAAAATAAAACAATTCTGTTAAAACGCCATCCCGTTTGGTTGAAAATTGGTCCTTTTGGATTAAATTCAACTGTAATTGATGTAAAATTAAAGTCCTTTTTGTTTAAAATAACTAATATTATATTATTAGTTAAAAATTAATTTTTTTAACTTAAAATATAACTTTTCTATTTTGAGTTAAAAATTGATCTTTTTTAATTGAAAATTCAGCTTATGTGTAAAAATTAGAGATAATTTTTAAAAATGCACTGTTCGGTTGGAGATGCATCATTTAATTACAAAATCACTTTTCTAGTTGAAAATTTGACTAATTTGATGAAAATCGTTGTTTTTAGAATGAACATTTATTTTCCAATTGATAATTTAACTATTTCAGTAGAAGATATATTATTTAGTGACTGAAAATATTTATTTGTTTGAAAATTCGTCTTTCTTTGTGAAAATTAATTTTTTTAAATAAATATTTAACTTTTCTATTTTTGAACATTCGTTGGATATTAATCCTTTGTTGAAAATTGTACTTTTCAGATCGACCACTAGGTTGGAAATTAATGGTGTTACAAGTTCAACCATTTTTTCAATATTCGTCTTTTTCCTTCAAAGTTCAACTATTTGGTTGTAAATT
>CAKNWV010000001.1:0-20260 GCA_932074545.1 Andricus pictus | reverse complement strand
CCTCTTTGAAAATGAAAATTGTAATTCTTCATGGAAATTTCCTGTTCCAAGTCAGAGTTATATTATACTAATTATATAATAAATCTTCTGTTCCATGACAAAAATTAACTGTTCAAAAGTCAAAATTATATTTCTTCACAAGAATTCCGTGTCCAAATTGTCAAAATTATATTCCTTTACTGAAATTCCCTGTTCCAAAGTAAAAATTATAATTGTACACGGATATTCAATGCTTCAAACTAAAAAATATATTTCCCTACAAAAATTCTACGTCGTAACTTAGAATTAGAATTTTTCTTTTAATTCCCTGTTCCGAATCGTGATAATTGTAATTCTGGACGTGAATTTTTGTTTATATTTCTTTTATTTATTCACTGATCCAATTCGCTGTTCCTATCACTGAATCAAATTCCCAGTTTTTCCTAGTCATATCTCGATCTCCGGGTAAGGTGGAAACCCTCAAAATATGTTCTAGAATTAAAAATATGAATTTCATCATTTCACATTTTTGTTAAGTCTTTTAGAAATTAGGTACTCCAAGAGGTAACTCCTGTTGTAATATGTTGTTGCGCTCACTTATTAATGCATTTGATTATTTTAATTCCCTGATTGTAAATCAGAATGAAAATCACTTTACAAAATTTCTTTTCCATATATAAACTTCTGTGTTTCAAGTCGAATAATAAATTTTAAAGAACATTCCCTCTCCTGAAGTCTAAATCATTTAGTTGAAAATTCATTTAATTGATTAAAAGTTTAACTACTTGGTTGGAAACGTATTTTTTAAATTACCTGCCTAACTGAAGTTGTACCAATTTTGTTTAAACAAAATTTATTTGTTTGAAAATTTAACTATTTTGTTGAAAAGTCGTTGTTTTTTCTAAAATTAATTTTCATTTACTCAAAATATAAATGTTCTTTTTTGGTTGAACATTCATATTCTTTAGTTGAAAATTTCTCTTTTCTTGGATGAAAAATTTTACTTCTGTGCTGAAAGTAGACCTAATTTGTTAAAAATGCATTGTTTGGTTGAAGAGGCATCAATTTAGTTGAAAATTCATTTTCTTAGTTGAAAATAGGACTATTTTGTTTAAAAATGGTTGTTTTCAAATTCAAAATTTAATTTTCACTGACAATTTAACTATTTTAGTTGACGATTCGTCATTTATTGACTACGCAATCTTTATTTGTTGAAAATTCGTCTTTTTTGTAAAAATTAATTTTTTTACTGAATATTTAACTTCCACGTTTTTAGTTGAAAATTTCTATTTTCTAGTTGAATATTAAACTCTATGTTTGAAATTTCGTGTACTTTGTTGAGCATTCATGTTTGTTGGTAGAAAATTCATTTTTATTGTTGAAAAATCGTTCAGGATTCACCTTTTTGTCAAAGATTGAACTTTTCGGGTGCAAAAGCCTGGTCTCTCCTAAAAAATGCATCTTTTTGTCTGGAAAATGTAATCATTAGGTTAAAAATGCTACTGTTTTTTGTTGAAATTTGATATTTTCTATTGAAAATTAGACATCTGGTTGAAAATTTAACTATTTCATTAAAGGTTCAACTATTTTTTGGAAATTCGTATTGTTTTCTTCATCAATCAATTATTTGGTTGTAAGTGCAACTGTTTAATTATAAATTAATTTTTCTGGTTAAAAATCTAACTATTTGGTTAAAAATTCAATTATTTTGTTAAAATTGAATTATTCGGTTGATAATTCAAGGATTTTGTTAAGAAATAATATTTTCGGTTGAAATAAAGACTTATATTAATCTAGAATTGTTTTATTCTAATTACAAAATATTTGATGACCAAAATATTACAAGACTTAAATGCTGATCTTTGAATATTAATTGTTAAGCAAAAGGAAAAATTGGTAATTGAACATTCAGGAAAAAGTTAGGTAATTTTGAGAATAAAGTTTTTTGGCCACTCTAATATTTTAGTTTAATATTACGAAGAAAATTTAATTAATGATTTTCTTATTCAAAGTTCAACTATTTGGTTGTAAATGCAATTGTTTGATTAAAAATTCAATTTCTTAAAACGTTACAAAATTTAAATACTTTTTTCAATATTAATGGTTAGGGAAAAGGAAACATAGGACATTGAAAATGCAGCAAACAGTGAGGGAATTTTTAAAATTAATTCTTGCGGTCACTCAAATTTATTTCTTTTACATTACGAAAAAAATGTGATTAGTTAAGTGAACGAAGGTCGTCTACCCTTATTATTTGAAACTTCTTTGAGATTGAACGATCTCTGCCTAAGGGAGATTCCTGGATTTCTTCTGTGGTCATTTCTTTAACCTCGCCGCTGTTCATGTTTATTTTTGCCCGTCGTTGCATGCCATGTTTCAATATATATATTCCCCGAAGATATCTATTATTTTCGACCATTATTGCAAAAACTTCACCATTGGACGTTGATAATAAAGTTTGTCTTCCGGTTGGCATGGGCCCGAGGAGCTGGTTTTTTTCTTTCACTTGAATTAGTGCATCAGGAGGAAAAGTGTATTCACGAATTTCAAATCGCCGGTACGGATTCGTGTGCGGAATGAGCCGAACAGATCTGAGATCATCAATTTTAAGTCCACCTATGCGACAAGAAGAACGAATGGCCGGCGGTGATCTGGACCTGGCACGAGGAGAAGATTCGGTGGGAGGAGACCTGACTGGAGAAACCGAATGAGGCAAGGCAAGAGAAAGAGACAAGTCGAGAGAAGAAGAAGTTCCGCCACGAGGACCACCAGGAATAGAGTCGCTATTAGGTGATCGATCGGCTTGTAAACTCAACTCTGCAAAAAGAAACAGAGAATTCAATTTAGATAAAATCTTTAAAAACATTAACTCAAGAAAAGTCAACATATGCAAGAGAATTGCACCAAAAAACCTTGAAGCAGGAGAAGTTTTTTTGCGAAAATTAATTTTTAAGGAACATGAAATAAAAAACGTCAACTTTTGTAACAAAATTGGACCCAATGATATAATAATAATTACTTCTAATTTGGTAGGAAATTCAACATTTTCGTTGAAAGTTTCTTCGTTCCATTTAATCGGTTTTGATTGAAAATTAATTTCGTAACTAAAAATTCAACTGCTAGGCCAGTCAACGAAGGACTTCCACTTTGAATTAATTCTAAATAAGCTGAATTTGTATTTACAACTTCTAGATGGCATGCTGAACCACTAACAAAATTCCAGTCATGTAAAGCCTTGTGGATTTTTTATAATAATGCGAAATGGCGGCAAAAATCGTATTTCTGAAGTTTCTCTTGATTTTCATTAAAAAAAGTTAGTTTCAGCAAAAAATAACCTAATAGTAAAATCTCCCACGTATTGTTCTTCAACAACGAATTGGTAACGGTGGTCTGATTAGACTTGTCGATTTGCTGCTCTCCAGAGTTTTGAAATTTTGTGTGTTTTTCTTGCTCTTGTGTTAATAAAAATTTGCAAGTTGTGACTTTGTGTGTTCCTGGCGCGTCCGAGCAAGTTGTTTCTCACGAAATTGCAGATTTTTTGCTGTTTTCGAAATATTCAATATCTGTGAGTGATCAGTTAGAGCAATGGGTGCGTGTCCAGATTGCAGGGAAGTTATTTTTAGAGGAGGGCCTGAGGTGTTTGTATGTGTAAATTGTGGTGTGTTAACTCATCTGGCCTGTGCGAATTTTAACGTTTAAAAAAAAAAAAACTTTGATAAGCTCAAAAAGGTTCAGGCATATTTCTTATGCATAATATTCAAAGGGCAAAGCATCAGCGACATCTCTACGGCAGTGAATGTTACTTCGAACGGGAAACCTATAATTAATATTCGCCACGCCGGCCGTGCGTCTTCCCCTCACGCTCCTGCCCCCTCAACAGTAACGGCTACCTCCACTCAGCCTGATCTCGCTGCTATGATCAGAAATTCTGTCTTGGAAGGACAGGAGGAAGCGCTTGCGCAGTCTCAGGAGATTCTCTCAAGGGTCACAGAATTCGAACATAAGCAGCAAGCTTTTAATGAAAATCTCCTGACCTCAATTGAAACGACCGAAGCGAACATTGCAGAGAAATCGAATCGAATTTTTGTACTCGACGCTGCCTCAGAAAAGGGAAAAGGAGACATTACTAAAATTAAAAAGGATGCCAAAGCTCTGAAATTACAAGTAGCTACACTTGAGCATGCGCTGGACTTAAGCGAGCAGGCGGGGCGATAGCTAGGGCTCTTGACGTTCCATTTGTGAAGGAAGAAGTGGTTAAAATTTACAGAATAATAAAGGCTCCTGCACTCACAAAATCCTCTAACCACCCGATCATTGTCGCGAAGCTCGGCAGTCAACAAATGCGAGACAAATTCGTTGAGAGACTTAAGGTTTTCAGAGATTTTTTTAATGAAAGCCTCGGATGGCCGAGCAAAGATAAATATTCTGTTTATCTACGTGAGGCCCTGTCACCCCGAACAGGAAAATCTACGCCATTGCCCTGGGTCTCAGAAGAGACAAAATAATCAAATACATGTGGATTGCGGGCGGAAAAATGTTTTGTCGCAGAAAGGATGGATCTCCGCGAATTTACAGACCGTAATCTGCAGACCGTCGAAGGACTTAGATAGCAATTCCTGTTTCCTAGTGTCATCCTAAGTATGTATGTTGGTAAATATAATGTAACTTGTCAATTATACCGATTGCTAACTATCAAAATGGAAACTTTAAATATTTGTCACGTTAACGCTCAGTATTTGCCTGCTCATTACCACGAATTTAAACATCATTTTATGTCCTGTTCCTATCATATCATAGCCGTTTCTGAGACCTCGCTTACGCCTAATATTCCATCTAGCCTCATAGCACTTGATCATTACACACTTTTCCGCAGAGATAGAGATGAAAGAAGAGGGGGTGGGTTTCTGTCTCTACATTCATGACATCGTAAGGGGTGTAGAGTTGCGAATGAGTCCTCCTGCCAATTACCCTATTGCTGAATACCGTTTTATCATGGTATTTTCGTCTCATGACAGCATGTTGGTGGGTGTGATTTACAAACCTCCTAATGCTTCCTACTATAGGGAAATTGAGACTGATATTTTTGACCTCATACCAAATTATAATAACATTGTTCTTACTGGTAAACTAAATACAAATCTTAATGTCACCAAGAACTTAAATAACTATTCAAAATCAGTAGTGTTCTCTGCCGGATTATCTATAGTTCCCCGTAATACCACGAACCACACCGATCATTGTAGTACATGCATTGACAAGTTGATTGTTGATGATCTAGACAAGGTAATTTCTTTTACTCAACACTCAATCTCATTCCTCTCAAACCACGACCTTATCAGCATTCAATACCAGTTCTCCTTTGATCCGTCCTCTAGTACATCTCCTCTGTCTCTACGGAATCTCACTTATATAAATGAAACCGAATTTCTTGAGCATCTCTCTACTTATGATTGGAAAAGAATTTTGATTGAAAAATATATAAATAGAAAGGTTATCTGTCGAACAAAATTTTATCTTTAGCTTTTGACAAATTTGCGCCTCTTCATACCCTCAAAGCAAAAAAGAAGTCCACTCCTTGGATTACATCTTATATCAAAGACTTGATGAAAGAAAGAAAGAAAAAACGTAGATTGGCTAAAAGAATAAAAACATAGTATTATTCAAGCCGAATTTCGTGAATTGAGAAACTTAGTTCAAACCAAAATCAGAGAATCATACAACTAATATAATTACAATTCTATCAAAAACAGGGATAAAAAAGAAAACATCTGGTTTCTCTTGAGACGACTTAGACTTATTGCTCCAAAACATTTGGCTCCTGAAAATAATTTTTCTCCCGCAGATATTTTAACAGCCTTCACTAAAAAAGCCACTTTCCTTGCAAACAGCACTCCTTCCTCGTCCGCAGAACCTTCTACATTTGATGATACTAAATTATTCTTTTCTGTCATATCCCAAGAGAGCCTAATTAAAAAACTATTAGCGGTAAAATCAAATGCTCAAGGCTCAGATGGTATTTCAATTAAAATGTTTCGCTTAGCTTTACCAGTTATTTGTCCTATTCTTTTGCATATATCTATAACGATATAGGTGATATAAAGATATATCTATAACGCATCTCTCCAGGTGGAAATCCTTCCTGATACCTGGAAAGAGGCGATTATTCGCCCTGTTCCTAAAATATCTAACCCTACCTCTCCCAAAGATTTCCGCCCAATATCCATCCCTAACAATTTAATGGAACCAAGGCAATTTGGGTTTCGTGCCAGGCATAGTACTCTTACACAAATATGCTGGCGACTTTGAGCTTTACTTTTCCGGTTCTATTGCCACTCTCAGGAGTTTAATTCAAAAGGTACAGGAGGATATTGATTTGGAGGTGCAGTGGGCGTAGGACCTTCTTCCTCTCCTTCACTTGAAAAAATTGCAACATTGCCCCCTCTCTTGAACGACGGGCGTCTCATCCCCTTTGTGGATTATCTGAAAGATTTAGGCTGTATCCTTAATCACTCTCTTACGTGGAATGAACAAGTTGCGGATATCTCGAGGAAAACCTTTAGAGTTCTCCAACAGCTCAACAGGAATAAAGATATTGATAATACTGATCATATGACGATATTACTGATAAACTCAATGCGAAGCTTGAACGTACGCTTAATGCTTGCATTCAGGTCGTCTATAACATCCCAAAAAGGGAACATATTACCCAGTATAGAGAAAGAGCAGGACTTCTTAACGTTGCCAAAAGAAGACAATTTTTTATTGGTAAACTGGTTTAAGCCTGTTCAGTAATGAAGCTCCGCACTATCTTCTTAGTCGCTTCCATTTTATTGATCAAGATCAACCAACACATTCTAAACTCCATGAAAGGAAAACAGTACTAATAATTCAGCCGCAGCGCACGTGCAAAATGCAAAGGTCTTTTGTTATTCGTGGTGCTCGCCATGAATGTATTTACATTTAAGCATGTATATCTGCGTATGTACACTTACAGTATTATTGGTAACAGACCACATCTAATTATGTGTATCTTAGTTTATTTCTTTAATTCTGTTGAATACCTATTTTTTATTCTAATCGTTATGTCGATCACCGCCACTCTTTAATTCTAGCATGTCTGACCTCTTCCTCATAGGGCTATCTAGCCCCAGGAACTTTTCATAAATAAATACAAATGCAAATACAAATAAGGTCCTTTTAACTTTTTTGTATGGTTAACTCTTCATCCCAAAAAAAGATGTGGAAGAACCTTAATTATGTCTATAAGCATTCCTCTAGGTTATCTACCACCTCGTATAAAGAATTTTTCGATAAATTAATTATCACGTTAGTTAGTACATTTTCTTCATTCATCTCCAGCCATAAAGTGTATACACTTTATTCAGTACTTGAGGGTAAGGACTTCCGAGATGCTTGTTTCAGACGTGTATAAGATGATAGAAAAGTTTCAATAATTTCCCATAAGTTTTTATCATTGAAAAGTAAGCTTAAATTAACGGCTACTGACTGATCCCGCTTCAGTGCGTAGCGAAATAAACACTAAGAAGTCGTAAATCTGGTACTTTCCTGCAATGCCTTAAAAGGACCAGGTTTCCTTTTAGTCTAGCTCTAGTCTCTAGCTTTAGGACACGGATCTTGACGTCGACCTTCAAGGTCATTTCAAGGTCTTCAAAAAAAATGGAATCCCCCTTTTTTAAAATTACAATGGATAGAGTGGGAAATTTCACGTTCAAATATGTACCCATCTCGTACATAGATATATTATAACCTTGAAAGATTCTCCAATGGAAAAAATTGACCTTAAAATGACCTTGAAAGTCATTATAAAGGTCACGCTTACGATCACTACTGAATACGCCTTGTTACAGTTAGTAACATTGCTCGTTACGAAAAGAAAAGCTGCTATTCCCAGAGGTATGCTGACCTTCTTTAAGTTTACATAACCTCAGAGTGACCGTCCGCGAAGAAAGGGACCTAATGCATGGTAGCTTCATTTTATAGAAGGATCGATTGGAGATAAGGTCTTACACGGGAACTCCATTAGGGGGCAGCACTTTGCAGTTTAATAACAATTTGATTTTTTCAGATACAGAAATAACATTTATTGTTATGACAGAGCAAATAAAAATCATATAAAATCGGATAAAAACATTTAATTTAACCAAAAAAAAACAACAAATTTTCAACAAACATGATAACTTTGCAACCCAAGAGGGGCAGTAGAACTACAGAAGTGTGCATGTGGTAGTGCCTATATATGTTTATGCACCTCGCATATATGTATTGAATAGTAAAACAATTTAAGAAAAGAGGTAGAATAAAGGAAAAAGGAAGCAAATGAAGCAAAAAATAAATAAAGATAATTAGCATTCTATTTCTCAATTTACGTTTCGCATTCACTTCATTTTGCCTTTATGTTCGTGGGAAAAAGAATAATTCCACATGTGCATCATGCAGTGACAGCTAGAGACAACACAGGAGAATTAATGTCGCACCCCTCATTGTCTCTTAGTCCCAGCGCCATAATCTTACAAATTCGCTATATCCCACTACACAGTTGGCCGAGCTTGGCTCGCAGTGATTGTTCAATTGTAATTTTTTTTTTTTATTCATCCTAAAGTCAGTTTAGAAAGAAAAAATGGGAAAACACGAAAATAAGACTGGAAAGCAAAGACAGATGGGAGAAAATGGTGGAGAAGCTGCGACAACTCCAAGGAAAAGATTGAAGATTATCGAAACAGGATAACGGTATATTCAAGTTCAAGTTCCTCATCACGGAACTCGCACACGCAAGCTCGGAGACGATATAGATTCCCAGGCAGATCCTCGCCATCATTAATAAGGCATGATCATCATGCTAGAAGGCACATACGATATCTCAGAAGATACTCCCGGTCTGCAAAAGAAGTTTCCTCCTAATCCGAGTTTATCCCTGAGCGAAAAGATAGCGGCTGTCTGGGACAAGACCCAAGCCAAATGAAACCAATAGATATCCAGTTACACGAGGAAAATGCTAAAAGATGGTACTATTGGGTCAGTAACGGAATTTCAAAGGAGGAAAAGGTTGAACTCCTGGAAAAATAAATTAGGAAGGAACACCGCCGGCTGGAGGCCAATAAGTAAATTCCGAGCCTGGAACTAAGCTTGGAGAGTCTTTGATAAAAAGGGGAGCCACTTCGTCGAATCTTAGTTTTTACAGGCAGAAGAAGCGGGAAAGGAACATGCTCACGCAGATGTATTTCTAAACTTGATCGATGCTGGACAGCTTATTGCAAGCATTCACCACAAAGAATCGCTAGCGAAGAGGGTATTGTCAGCAGGATATCCCAAAGAGGTTTGGGAAATCTTTGAAAAAAATCATCCCTGAGGTTTTCCTATATGGACACCCGATATCACACCTGGGGAAAAGATACAGACAGGATCAAAATTCACTGGGAAAAGGCGCAAGAACATCGAAGCAATCCAGAGGAGTGTGGAACGCAAATCACTTCAGGGGAAGAAACAACTCCAATAATAAGAATCAGAACCAAAAATACAAAACGGACAGGAACAGGAAATACTTGTAGTTAACAAAACAACCGGTCAGTTGAAAAAATCTTTACGCTGTTGGGAATTAATAGACTAATTTCGATCAGGGTTTTACAAGAGTGCCAGTATGGAGAAGAGCAGTTACTTTCTTCCTATTGTCTCAGACAAAAACCAGATGGGACAGACAGATTTCTCTTAAACCTGAAATCACTTAACGAATTTGTCGCGACGAATCAATTCAAATAAGAAGTTATCAGAACAGCAAAAAAGCTTGATCATGAACATTTTTTCATGGCCACCATTGACCTTGAAGATGCCTGTTTACTATTGCTAGTTCACTCTAATTATCAACTGTTCCCAACAGATAACTGAATTACCCAGGGAGAAATGGCGTAAATTAGATGATATGATTAAAAATCTTTCAGATATTTTATTAAGGAAATTATCTCTGTTGCATCCCTAAGACGATGAAAAGGTTTTTCGGAGGGGAGTCGGGAACATGGTTTTTGCATGGAATCTGAAAGTTCAGAGCATATCAATTTTTCAAAGTTAAAGGTAGTCTTTTTAAAGTGAAAATGTTTTGCTTCAGAATTGAGGCAATGTGAAATTTTCCCCCGCGTAGATTATATGACTGGAATATATATATTGATAAAATGGGAGGAACTCTGTACACGAAGCTTGACAATATGGCTGGAGAAATTTGGCAATGTTGCGAGAATAGACAAATTTGGATTTTCACTTCATACATTGCCTCCAAAGATAACGTCGAGGCTGATCAACAATATAGAATTACGAATATAGATACCAAGTGGAAACTAGCCGAAAAAGCCCATAGGATGATAACTATCGTAACTAATCAATTCCAAAAACCAAAAATATCAAACGAAGATTTATCAGATTTGTCATTGATAAGTCTTACACAGAACACAATAATGTTATTAGCGCTGGCTATTTATTAACGAGTTCAGACGCTATGGCTTATAGACATAGATAACTTTAGGGTTTTGAAAGAAGCGGTAGAAACTAAAATACCACATATAATTAAAACTTTAAGACCTGGAGCACCTCAGCCAATTTGAAATCTTCATTTCTTTGTTACAAACTGTAATCTTTGTTTCGCCCTTCCCCCTACTTCAAACTGATAACGCAGTTTATGGATGGTCCTTTATTAGTGTCCCATATGTGCACATATGTTAGGTATTTCGTATGATTAGGAACACTTTTCAAATTACATTTTTTTAAACCGCACTTTTTGGATTCACCCAGAATAAATTCAGAATAAAGTCATTTCGGACAAACATAAATAAAGTTGAAACGAAAATAGGAATTGGGATGGAATGAGGATGGAATCGCACAAATTCTCGTTTGAGTGAAGCTTAAAAAATGCTAGCTGAAATCATAGATATATTATTATATTCACCAATAGTATTGAGAATAACAGCCAAAGACAAGACGACCCACATCTTTTTTGATCGAAGGAAATACTAATTAATGTACTAATGGAAATTTTTTTAACACTGTTGCTAAGGAGTATTCTAGTTCTTCATTAGATTACATCTTATATCTTATGATCGTTTTATCGTAGATTGTAGCCGCCAAGATCGTCCTAATCAGATATTTACATTTCATTATAATCAGTTTCTGGGAAAAAAACTGTTATTACTAAATTCGTTAAAAGTAATATCATAATTTATATAATCTTTTACGTTTCAATGCAATCCGTCGTTTAAATTAAAAGTTTATATTGTCTACCCGATAAATGATTTTAAATTGCCGGTCATTTTGCGGTCAAGTTTGCAAAAAACTTGAATGATTTCAAACGATATTTAAAGTTTTGTAAACATTCGATAAGATTTCAAAGATTTATGATTTGGAGCCGGAAAGTTTGTCGATAAAATTATAATTCTGTATTTGAATATACTTTTTTTTAAATTTGCATTCTTCTTAATAAGAATTAAAATACTTTTTTAAAATTCCCTTTCCATGTGAAAACTTCCCTTCCCCAAGTAAAATTACAATTCTTCACGAAAATTCCCTGCGCAAAAGTCAAAATTATAATTCTTTTGAAAAATTCCCTGTCCGAATTGTCAAAATTATATTCCTTTACTAAAATTGCCTGTTCCAAAGTAAAAATTATAATTCTTCACGGAAAATTAAAGCTCCACTGGAAAATATATTTCTTCACAAAAATTCTACGTCGCAACTTAGAATTATAATTTTTTTTTTAAGTTCCCTGTTCCGATTCGTGGTCATTGTAATTCTTGACGTGAATTTTTCTGTAAATTTCTTTTATATATTCCCTGTTTCACCTTAGAATTGAAGGAACAAGGTACATGAAACCACTTCCAATTTGCATATTAGTATATTCAAGAGAAAAATTCCTACCACTAAATCAAATTCCCAGTTTTCCTGGTCATTTCTCGTTTTCCCGGTCAGGTAGAAACCCTCAAAATATGTTGAGGTATTGAAAAGATGAATTTCATAATTTCACATTTTTTATGAAGTGTTTTAGAAAGTAGATACACCGAGAGGTAACAAATGTTGTAATCTGATGCACAATCTTCCATGTAATCCTATTTAATCTTGTGTATTCCTTTTAATATTGTGTAATCCCATTTAATCTCGCATAATCTCTGATAATATTGTGTAATCATGCATAATCCGCATTGTAAATTTGTGTAATTCCTTGTCATCTTTTGAACTCCTATGTAGTTAATTCAATCTATTTAATCTTGAATAATCCCAGGTAATCTCGCGTAATCTCTGGTAATCTTGCAAATTCCAATATGCAATCTGGTGTAATCTTGACCTTCGTAATTCTTTGATATCCCATCTAATGCTCCCATCACGATCTTAAAGGTGTTTTTGACACTAATTATATTCACTTCTCAAAAACAAAGGAAAATAAAAGTGCGTAAAATAAAAATACGTCTCAGTTGATTATGGTACTTGCATAGGCTTTATATCAATTGTATCTGTTTCGCTCACTTATTAATGTGTTACGTCCTCAAGGGAACAAACTTACCTGGTTAAAAATAATTAATTAAATGGTTTCTCGTTTTTGAACGAAATCTAGGACTTCGAAACAGTATCAGAATAACTTCCGAAGGTTGAGATGACCAAACACTAACCTATAAATTAATCTGAATACAATTGTATATATTATATTTGAGTTTAGTGAACACAGGAAATTACAAGGTTAAAGAGAGATAGCTGATTTAAATTTTAAAAGAAAAGGATAAAGTTTTTTTGAATTGGGTTTGATTTTACTTGATGTATTTGTTTTTCAAATTTTAAGCTGCACGCGAGACTCTCGGTAGCGAAAACTCCTCATCCAGATCTCCACCTTAAAATAAAGGAAGACCTTAATGACGAATTTTAAAAGAAATTTAAATATTGTGATTTATTAACTCATTGATTAAAACTTACCAAATGATATTACAATTTGTTCACCTTAAAACTGGGCGAGTAACTAGTTTGGGGATTCAAAGATATTTTAAGATTTCTTGACAAAACTGGTTTTGTCAATTGGTAGAGTCCTTTGCCATTTCACTGGAAGATGCTGATACTGGTGCAGGTGGTTATTGCTTTAGTACAGGTACCGTTGATCGTCCTTCTTTTGATTCACCGCTGCAATGGTTTGACAACGAGGAATGTCAAAGGAGTCTATTAGTGGACAGGTAGGCTGAGGCTTTCTGGTATTGCTCAAGAGTAATAATGTTTGACAATTGATTTGTCAAAGGATCTTGTCGGTTTAATTTCACTTTATTTAATAGAATTTGAAATTTACAATCGACTTCAGTTCGATTGAAATTTCCGAAGCACAACACTGATTTTACTTTTATTATTTTTAAAATTTATATTTCGGCTACTTGAAAATGATTTCCAAACAACCGGAGTCTAATCTGTTATTTTAATATAACTTAAAATGTCCTCTAGGGCAGAGGTTCCGTGCGATTTTAGTTTTGTAGATTGACCTTTTAAGCAGAGCTTCCGCCCGATTTGAAGTTTGTAGATCGACTGATTTTCTAATTCTGATCCTGGCTTTTTATACGCCTATAGGGTAGCTACGACAGCGCCACCAATTTGGAACGATTGAGAAGAAATTCGAATTTAAATTCAATATTAACGAAAAATCTTATGGTAAGCAATTAATTTCAAACCGAAGATTAATATTGTTGATTAAAATGAATTGATATTCACTGCTTTTTTTCATAAAAATTGCCCAAATAATTTCGCGATACCCAATAGTTTGCGTATCAGATGGCGCTGTTGTCAAAGTAACAGAGGTAGCCTACAGGCGTATGGGTCGGATTTCATTGTGATCGCAACCAATAACTTAACAGCCAACAACTTGAGGCAAAGGGACGTAAAAATTGAAATCAATTTATATCCAGGTGTCTATATCTGAAGACAAATAATAATTCTTACAAAAAATTCCCTCTCCTGAAGTCTGAATTATAATTCTTTACGGGAATGCCCTATTTTGAGTAACAATTTTATTTAATTTGTTTCAAAAAATTCCTTATTCCAAGTCATAATTACATATATTTGGAATATATTTTCTATTGTAATTCAGAAATATCGCAAGTCCCTTTTTGTAAAATCTGGAGGACGAAAGCTTTTAAATTCTGGCACATTTTTAGTTGCAAAAAAATCAATTTTTAAATTCAAACATATTATCATTTGGAACAAGGAATTTTCCAAATCCGTGTAATTCTGACTTGGAACAGGGATTGTTTTTTCAAATTTTCTTCTTTTAAATCATAGTAAAAACTGTTTTCTCATGTCACCCTGATATGATATTCTTGTTAGGAATTTATTTTCCTTGTCTTTCTTTTTTTTTTTGCAGTTTTTTCTTTCCGACCGTTATAATTTCACTAAAAAATTGTATTGTCATCTTTTTTGGTTGAAGATTGAAATAATCGGTTGAAGGTCAAACCACTTTGCTAGTAAATCATATATTTGTTAAAGATTCATCATTTTAGTTTAAAATTCATCTCTTGACTTGAAAATTCGTTTTTTTTTGGGTGGAAAGTTAATTTTTTTAAATTATAATTTAACTATTCCAGTTAAAAATTCATCATTTCGTTGAAAAATCACTTATTGATTAAAAGTTTAACTACTTGGTTGAAAACGCATTTTTTTATTACTTTTATAAATGAAGCTAATTCGCTTTTTGTTTTAAAAAAAATTAGTTGTTTGAAAATTTAACTATTTTGTTGAGAAATAGTTTTCTTTTAAATTAATTTTTTGTAAACTTAAAATATAAATGTTCTTTTTTGGTTGAAAATTCATTTTTTTTTAGTTGAAAATTCTTCTTTTTTGAGTTGGCAAATTTCACTTCTGAGGTGCAAGTAGACCCACCATTGTTAAAAATTTATTGTTTGTTTGAAAAGGCATACTTTTAATTGAAAGTTCATTTTTTAGTTGAAAGTGTGACTAGTTTGTTGAAAAATTGTTGCATTTAGGTTAAAAGTTTACTTTTTAACTGATAAATTAACTATTTCAGTTACAAATTTATCATTGCTTGACTGCAAAATCTTTATTTGTTGAAAATTGGTCTTTTTGGTTAAATTCAAATGATTTTGATTTAAAATTAAAATAGTTTTTGGTTGAAATATCTAGTATTACATTCTTTGTGGGAAACTCATCTTTCATTTCATGTTTCATTGATTGAAGATCAAAACATTTTGATAGTCATTTACTTGTTAAAGATTCATAATTTTAGTTGAAAATTCATCTATTTTCTTTAACATTCGTTTTTTTGGTGGAACATTTGACTAATTTGTTGAAAAATTGTGGTTTTTAAATCGAAAATTTAATTTTTAACTGATAATTTAACTATTTTAGTTGAAGATTCATAATTTCTTGACTTCATGGTTGAAAAATGATAAAAAATTCTTTTTTTGTTAAAAATTGAACTTTTCGGGTGGAAAAGTCTGCTCTCTTCTAAAAAATTCCTTTTTTTGACTTGAAAATCTAATCATCAGGTTGAAAATGCAACTGTTTTTATTTTAATTTAATATTTTTAATTAATTATTATACCATCTGGCTAAAAATTAAACTAGTTGGTTAAAATTCTGATTTGCGTGACGCTTAAAAAAATGTAAATAAAATTATACATGTATTATTCTATTCAACAATAGAATTGAGAATAACAGCCAAAGACAAGACGAGAGTAGAAATAATCCACATCTTTTTTTATTAGAGTAAAAACTAATTAATGTACTAATGAAGAATATAATTAACACTTTAAATGAGAAATATTCTAGTTCATTAAATTATATATTAAAACTTATATACGTCATCTCATACACTATAGGCGTCAAGGCTGTCCTGATTAGATATTAGCATTTTATCAAAGTGATTATCAGGGAACAAAATTTTGTTACATACAACATTCGTTAAAACTGAAATCATATTTATATAATCTTCTACATTTTAGCACAATCCGTCGTTTGAATGGAAAATGTATACATTGCTTATCCGGTGAGTGATTTTAAATTTCCGGTCATTTCCCAGTCAATTCGTCGAAATATTTAAATGATTGCAAACGAATTTTGAATATTTCTAAACACTGAAAAATATTTTTAAGATTTTTGATTTAGAACAGGGAAGTATGATAATAAAATTACAATTCTGTATTTGGAGATATTTTTTGTTTCAAATGCCATCCTTCTAAATCAGAATTCAAATTCTTTTTCAAAATTGCTAGCTGAGTTATAATTATTTATGATAAGTCTCTGTCTCAAACTCTAAATTATAATCCTGTATTAAAATTCACAGTCTAAAGTAAAAATTATAATTCTTCAAGGAAATTCCATGTTGTTAGCTCAAAATTATAATTGTTTACGGAAATTCCAGTTGTATTTCAGAATAAAAATTCTTTTTGAAAATGTCCTCTCTGATTCTAATTCTTTACTAAACTTATTGAGAGCCCTGAGCTGTCGCACCGTAGCTCTACGATGTGCAGCGCAGAAATTGTGGCACCCATCAACCAGCCTGTGCGCATCCCCGCGGTGCTATTCACCTAACTATGCCTTCGCCCCATCCGGCTTTCAGTCACCTCCGCAGAAAATCCGCGGCGTGCTCTAACTGATCCACAGTACAGTAGCACTGTGGAATATGGGCCCCAAACCCTGGAGTCTCGGATCTTTAAAACAGTCAGTTTTCCTAAGGTTAACCAGGACAAGATATATTTGTAGTCCGAGAGAGACTATTTCTTGGAGACTTTTCAACCCTCTTAATAACGGAGCGGTCAATGGCGAAGAGCTTAGGAACTAAACTCGCCTCCATACCCCTAACGGCTATGGATGCCCTAGGTGCTTTTTCGCGAGACTCCTTTTATATGAAGCCAATCCCGTCCAAACCACTAATTCTTTCCCTGGTTAGAACCGCCTGGTTAGAACCGTATAGTTAGAACCGCCGAAGGCTTACTCACCCCTAGATAGGGTCGATAATCCATGGCCGCAAGGTTCCAGATTGAAAATTCGGGAGGACCAACAACTTCAATCCAGCCCTTCCCCTTCGGACTGGTTCCCTGCCTGTGGGAATACACCTTCCATGAATCGGTTCGTAGAGTGGGGTTCTAGAAGCTCAGGCGCCTCAGAATGGTCAACGGATCCTCGGGAGTGTTGGGAATCAGCAAGGACACTTTACGGTATCTCTGGAGATACTCTGTCCCTTGATCTCAATTTGTAGTTCCTCCGTGAGCCTAAACTCTGGAGTTCTCTCCACTGTCCAGTCCCGTGACCAGATGTCTGCGGTCTCCACTAGGGTGGCCCCCAACCTGATGAAGACATCGTTGAATCTAAGGGCGCGCTTCTCGCGGTGTAACGCGTAAATCTCATTACAGATTTCCTCCTTCAGCCTGTCCAACTAATCGGAAGTTAGAGAGGCCGTTTAACTCCCTGTTCGAGAGAATGTCTTTGGACTCCTTTCTCCTCTTTCCAGTAGAAAAAGCCTGAGGAGTTGCTCCAGATGATGTTTCCGCAGCCATGACCCCCTGTCAGATGCCTTGATTGTTGTCTGCAAGTCGCGTGAATCAAATAATTGCAAGCCCCGTAATCTGTTCTCCCACCATGGCAACAAGATTGTTGTCATGGGTGTCAGAAGTCTGCACCGCCTCTGGTGGGCTGGCCGCTGACAAGACGCTTACCCTTGGCGGTGTATTAGATGGGGGACCTGGATCGGAGCCCCCATTTTTTAAATCAGTTTTTTATGTGTCGCCCATTTGGTCCCAGAAGAAACTAGGAGAATATCCTTGATACGGCGATCATATCGTGGCTTGGGAGCATGAGGACTCGCGCCCTCGATATTCCAGAAGGTTTTCATAGTACCCCCTGAAAGCACTTCAAATTTGCAACAACAACAAAAAAAATGTTTAAATTTGAGTCAAATATGATTTGTAATAAGGAACCACAAATTATTATTTGGAACAAAGAATACCGTGATTTGAGGATTCTCTAATCACTGACTTTGTCAGTTGGCGTTTCACTGCAGATATTGTGCAAATTTTCTACTCTTCCGGTAACCTTCTAACCCTTTTTTCCGCGCCTCTCGATCTCTCTATCTACCTTTCCGTCATTGGCGAATACGCTACCAAGATATACTCACGCATCAACTTGTTCTATTCTTTCATCGTTTAGGACAATGTTGCATATTGTGTTCTCACCATTTCCTTCAAAGACCATACTTTTTGTTTTATTTATGTTCATTTTGAGGATCATGTTCTTCAGGCTTATGTTCAGTAAGCTCAACATACTTAGACATTCTCCATGAACATAATAAATGGCCATGAGGACATAGCGCATCCTTGCCTAACACCTTGCATAATATCGAACCAGTCACTCAGTTGCCCATTTACCCTTGCACACGCTTTGCTACCTGCATATATTCAGGCCTTCCAAAGGTTTACTTCTATCCACCTTGTCAAGTTCTTTTTCTAGGTCAACCAATGCACATAAAACTTTTTTATTTACTCTCAAACTTTTTTCTGTGATCCATCTCAAGGTAAACATCTGGTCCGTTCATGATCTACCTGGAATCAAAGCACATTGGATTTTCCATATCTTTTATTCTCTTTTTTATGATAATGTAGATAAGTATTTTTGAATATATCTTGCTCAGCGTACTTATTATGCTGAGACCTCTGCCATTATTGCAGTTGCTTTTAACTCCCTTCCTTTTATCATACAACATTTCAGCTTTGCTATTTCTCATGCTGACTAAATCTGTACTACTACCTTCTTTTCTAGTGATGAACATTTACATTCCTGATTTTTGTGATGTAATCATTTTCAATTATATTTCTCTCCTTACCGCTTAGGCCTGTAATGTTCAGCTTTCTAAGATACGTTTTCTTCTTTTTGTGGATGGTTACGCGGATTTCGTCACTCCACCCCGGATCACCAGACATTCCTGCTACAAACATAGTACCACACACTTCAGTCACACTCCTAAATTGATATCCCGGAGCATAGTCAACGCGCTCTCTATATCTTTGTTGCATATTAGCGCCTCCCAAGTTGTCCTGTCTGTGAGTTCGTATATCCTATTCTAGAAATCTATTTGCATTTCTGATTTCTGTAAATTCTCAATCTTTATTCGCGTCTACTTCGTCTTTTTGGTTTTCTTTCTTCTTCATCCTTGACCTAAGTTCATTTTTGAGACTATAAAGCAATGATCAGTTTTACATTCAGTGTCCCTCATAAGCCTTGTATCTTTTACTAGTTCTCTTAGTTTTTTGTTCCCAAAACCAAAGTCAATTATACTTTGGCCATCTCCTCTGCACTAGGTGTACAAGTAGATAATTTTATGCATAGAAGAAGTACTTGTAATAAACAAGTCCTTTTCTGAGCATAAGCTAATCAGTTTGTCTTTATTACAATTTGTTTGTGGATCCCGAAAATTACTTAGCACCTTTGCCGTACCCTCACGTTGGATATCAGCCGATCCACAGGAATTCCCCAGTGACTCGTTTTTCAACTTAGAGGGTTCGTTTTGCGCCTAAAATGCTGAAAATTTATCCGGATACATGCCCCTAGACGCAACTCTGCATCGGCCATAAGGGTCCTTTTCATGCGGACGCCTACATATTTTTAATAAAAATTTTATTATTTGGTTGAAAATAAAACAATTCTGTTAAAACGCCATCCCGTTTGGTTGAAAATTGGTCCTTTTGGATTAAATTCAACTGTAATTGATGTAAAATTAAAGTCCTTTTTGTTTAAAATAACTAATATTATATTATTAGTTAAAAATTAATTTTTTTAACTTAAAATATAACTTTTCTATTTTGAGTTAAAAATTGATCTTTTTTAATTGAAAATTCAGCTTATGTGTAAAAATTAGAGATAATTTTTAAAAATGCACTGTTCGGTTGGAGATGCATCATTTAATTACAAAATCACTTTTCTAGTTGAAAATTTGACTAATTTGATGAAAATCGTTGTTTTTAGAATGAACATTTATTTTCCAATTGATAATTTAACTATTTCAGTAGAAGATATATTATTTAGTGACTGAAAATATTTATTTGTTTGAAAATTCGTCTTTCTTTGTGAAAATTAATTTTTTTAAATAAATATTTAACTTTTCTATTTTTGAACATTCGTTGGATATTAATCCTTTGTTGAAAATTGTACTTTTCAGATCGACCACTAGGTTGGAAATTAATGGTGTTACAAGTTCAACCATTTTTTCAATATTCGTCTTTTTCCTTCAAAGTTCAACTATTTGGTTGTAAATT